>LKNJ01002449.1:0-61943 GCA_002120245.1 Maccullochella peelii
CTAAAAGGTGCGAAGGAATCGGGATGTTTGAGGAACTGTAACGTTGCTTTGGCGAAGGTTCGCAGTATAGGGATAAAACTTGGTGGCCACAGGGGGCCACCTACATCGAGTATTTGGTGGCCACAAAGTAACCTTTTTGGGCCACGGGCCATAGGGCCAGTTTCAGTGCAGCAGCACAGCATCTGTGAGCAGCAACTGAATCACTGTTTCATATTTGTGCAGTTATCGTACAACAGAAAACATACACACAGTTTGAATTACACAGAAGAGAAACAATTAATTTTATCGATTAGTTAAGCGACAAAGTTTATCTGCAACTATTTTGATAATCGTTACATTTTTTAAACCAGTTAAGCCATATCTTTATATATTTTTCTCTCTTGGTCAGACAAAACAAACAAACTGAATATGTCAACTTGGATTTTGAGAAATGGTGACTGTCATTTTGTACTTTTTTTCCTGACATTTAAAATCAATTTATTAAGAAAATGATTATTTTATTGATTTTAAAATGTTGATTGTTAGTTGCAGCTCTACACCACCGCTTTTACTACTAATCTGCTTGTCTCTTATCTTCAGCGTGGGCTACAATACTAGGTGGTTCAGCAGCACAGCAGGCCCTCAAGCCCTCAACCTACAGTCCTTCACAAATTCAGTGAACTACCCAGTGACAGAAAAGGTAAATATAGAGTAACACAACTGAGAAGTTGTGTTCACTTATGTGGTTTCACACAACCACACTGATTTTTATCAGTGTTTTCAGAGGTGACAGCATGTACATGCTCAAGCTCTAAACAATAGACGGCGGGTTGGAAGGGAGATAACGCAATTAAAAAATTTTTTTTTTAAATCAACAAACGCCATCACCCCTGTGAGAAAGCATTCCTCTTCTCCATCATTAGTGGTGCACCAATACCACTTTTTCAGAAGTGATTCCAAGTACACCCGTAAGTGGATCGCCCAATGCTGAGTAATGACCTAAGTACATATTAGTCATTCATGCTGTTGAAATGACAAAATGTAGATAATGTTCACATCAGTGACAGTACATATAGTCCTACAAAATACAATCCTTCACATATAATTGTAATATAAAAAGGTAGAGATCTGGGCATTTTCGGGGATATTTTAAAGGATTGATATGAGCTAAAATAAAGCTGATCAAAATCGGAATCGTTCTGTAGAGTATTTTCTGTCCATCTCAGCCTGCAAACTGAAATAACATTTAATGGGAAAGAAACAGAAAAGCATGTGTGACAAGGGGGAAAGTACTAAGCATCGGACTGTTTATCAGACACAGATTAATGTTTCAAGACATACCGTGATATTGCTTTGGGTGAACTGATACATATTTAGATAAATGTCAAAAGCAAGCCTGAATAAAATGTCATAACACTGAATGCTGGAGGAATACAAGAAGATGTGGCTTAATAAAAGGGAAACTATCAAAGACAGAAGGGATGTAACTAATGATTAATATGCTGATTATTTTTTCAACTACTCGTTTAGTTTATAAAACATCAGAAAACAAAAAACCTTTTAACAATGTCCTAAAACACAAGTTGATGTCTTTAAAATGTCTTGTTTAGTCTGACCAACAGTCAAAAATCCAAAAATACTCCACTTGCTATATTATACAGACAAAGAAAAGCACAGTAAAGTCTCACATTTGAGACTGGAAGCAGCTCTACAAGACAGCAATATTGTGGTCGCGCTAACAACAGTACTGTTACGATGCAGCTGTGGGCAGTATCTTGACATCAGGTCATAAATGTAACTAAATCTAATGCTAACTTAGGCTACTGGAAATTCCTGGGCAAAGAAACAAAAGCACTGTAGACAGCTGAGATAGTTTCAGGATGAGAGGGACAAGGCCTTTCCTTTGCTTTTCTTGTGTGTTGTAACCCCCAGCAAATTATGTCCCAAAATAAAACTTGAGATACTGTATCAGGATTTTGACCTTGAAGCAGCTGACAGTTTTATTATCCAGTTTAAACAGAAGAGAAGAAATATGAAAAGGGATTGGTTCTGTCACTGCTGCAGGCAGGTACAAGAGCCTGTGAGTCCAACAATATAATTAACAGTTCCACAAGTTCCAGCTCACCTGAAACCATAAGTAACCACTGAGTGGCTCTAACACATGTAGTTTTAGCCGACTTGATAAATGAACTGGCAATCACCAGCTAGGCTCAGGAATTTACACCGACTGTGCAGCTCTGTCAAACCACAATTATCAAGGCCATTCGTTCAGCCAAGCCGAAACCACAGACTATCACTGCCAAGTTAGTGCAAGTGAATGCCCTTTCTGGCAGTCAGCAGTATAACACATTCATTTACTGTAGTGCATTAGAGATGGGCCTTCATTTAACAGAAACCCAAACAGGAACTCCAATGAAAACTCAATGCCCAACCCCATCAATTTAAATAAAAAACTTAACATGAAAATGCCTGTACAGTACACCTGAACAGTTGCCATGTACAGCAGTGTCAAGAGTCTCCAAGTTTTTACTCCAACCAATCCCTACATCAGGTCCTGTAACTGTAAGTTCCTCCAGTCTGCGTGAAGGTGTTTTTCGTCAGCGACATCACCTGGTGTAAACTTTGGTTGGTATAAAAACCTGCAGGCACTCAGCCCAACATGGCACACCTCTCCTTTTTCCCCACGGTGTAAGAAAGCTTGTTAGTCGTTTTTTCAGTCTGAGGAATCTTGTGGATAATTTGCATGTGGTTGTCCTCCTCTTAATGCCCCAAATCATCTGAGAGCGCTCCATATTCAGTTTCTTTTAACAAAACTTTTCACAAAATAAGGAAATTTGCTTAATTTATTTGTCCCTAATTTGTTAACCAATTTGACAGGTCATACTAGACCAAATGGCTCCAAATCACTCGGTGTATGTACTGTTGGTATGGGGTGAAAGAAGGAAGAGAGATTAGCAAACAGCGGCTCAATGCAGTCCTGTCTGTGCTGTTGAAAGTTTGGCAGCTAAACTGTCTGTAGCCTCCAGGCTTTACTACAGGAAATCTCTGCCATGTCAACAACACCATTTTCCACTGAGACACAGACAGACAGGCAGGCACAGACACAAAACACAGCCAAAGAAACAAACTATACCAAAAGCTTAGCAGACACAACTAGACACCTGAAGTAGTGAGAGATCCCCCTCTTCCTCTGGATAACACGTGCACCCACCCACCTCCCATTACCACTAGGATCTAAGCCGCTATAATTTATACCTTTGTTCCCAAATGGAGGACAGCACGCAGGAGCTGGCTAGCTGTGTGTGTAATTACGCTCAAGTGAGGGGATGCAGGGCTGTGTGTTTGGGGCTGGGATTTGAGGCCCGGAAGGAAGGAAGGAAGGAAGGAAGGAAGGAAGGGGGGGGATCAAGAAAGCAAGGGAAGAAAGAGAGAAGCAGTGAAGCTAGTGAAAATCTGGTTATTTTACGCATGGCTGCTTCGTTAATGGACAGTGTGTGTGTGTGTGTGTGCGCGCAGTGTGCATGTCAGGGTGTGTGTGTTTCTGGGAGGGGAGTGGGTCAGCAGGAAAGGGCTGTGTTTATCCAATCTGTTCCCTGCCTTTACCATGTGGTAGGAAAAACCACTGGCCGGCTCCCAGTCTGATCCCAGAGGACACGGAGGCCGAGAGACAGGCACAGGAGAGGAGGAGAGAGAGAGAGAAGTAGGCCACAGGGGGTGGCCAAGGAACCTGCTGGTTGAGAGAGTGTGTGCGTGTGTGCGTGCATGTGCTCACTGAGCTAAAGAACCTGTTATAGGGTCTCTGAAACTGAGTGTAGTCTGTGAAAGTCACTTGCATCTGTGAGTGTATTAAAAAGGTGAGGGATGCAAGTGTGTATGTGAAGATGACATTGAGAGTAAGAGGGAAGGGTAGAAAACATAGGGAAGTACAACATGGAAAAGAGAAAGTATTTACACTATCAGTTATTGTCTGCATTGTTACTTCTATGTTTAACAGGTAAAAGCCTTCCTTACTGATGGGAAACATTTAAAAAACTGTGAGCCCTAAACCTTTCAGATTCAAGGTCAAATGAGAGACTACACCAGTTTATATTTTGGCCCACCAGCATGGAAAATCTATTCATATTGTCCACATGATGGATGTCAAACAGTATTTGAGTCGTTTGTTTTGAAGCGAGACTGGGTTTGATGTAGTGGTAAGTTCCAATGAAAAAATCATCATCTTTTGGCTACAACTCCGTTATTATAAAGGCTACCTAGACATGGATGTGTAGTGGCGATGACGAGGTAAGGAGTCTCATGTTGAAAGTGAAAAGCTCTCAGGAATGATGCTAATCTGCCAAGCTGATGGGCTCAAACAGTAACACTGCTGTGGATCTTTAAAGGTTTACACTTTTACAACAAGAGCAAATAAACACATCTGTCTTGGAGGTGTTCTCTACTAAAACTGACCCACAAGAACTGGCAGCAACAATTCAGTCAAGTCTCTACACATGGGGCTTCACAACATCCCAAACCGACTCGAGGTTCTCCCCTGAACTTGTGAACAGTAGCATATGATGGAAAGAAAGAATTTGTTGCCATTCAAAGTGCTATAAAATGTTTCATAAATACACTTCCCTTGTTATTAGCTGACTGGTCTGCTCAACTCATCTTCTAAAGAGGTCATGAGATATTTATGGTGTGAAAATGTATTTACAATCATTTGGAAAGGGCTACCGACACGCAAGACATACTGGCTCATTTTCTTTATAGGTGGTACAGTCAGTTTAATTATTTTAATGCTATAAAGCTGATATCTTAAATGTATAACTTGAGCCAAAGTGATGCCTCTTTAACAGATCTATGCAGCTCCACTTTTTGCTGCACTTTGGCACGGTTATCAATAGTTCAAAATCCCTACAACACTAAATTCTTAAGAGTATTTTTTCAGACAATGTCAGAATGCAGTTAGAAAATTCAGACACTTTTGCTGTGGGCTGAATAGGTTTGTATGCTGACCCCTTCAGGATGACAACCAATGAAGGTTGAGCCCTCACTGATGTGTCCGTGTGACTGGCTGCAGTATTATGACTGGTCTACAGCTTCTACTTCTCCCACTACACTGAATCATTGTCACCTCTCCCCTCAGACTGCGTGGCTTGCTGACAGCAACTGGTGACATCAGAGCTGTGTGTCCTATTCATTTAAAAAGATCTCATCCCTCTGGATTTCATTGTTGCTCTTTTTTCATGTGAATATTCCAATACTGGCATCTGAATTTTGGTCAGAAATTCCTAAATGTAAACCTAAACACAAATTAGAAATCAAACTGTTGCAGGTGAGGGGAAAACTGTGATGCAAATTAGTTATCACAGGGCACACTACAGGCTTTGGGGAAACCCCTTATCAAACTTTCAAAAACGGTAGACTTTTCAAAATCTACAGAATCTGATACTAGCTGGGATTCTCTTCAGCCTGTTCAAAAAACCACTGTGGTTTGGGGCTATTGAGAGATGTATCATGCCCTGTGCAGAGAATGCAAGATTAAGCTTTGGAAACATTTCTGAGCATTAAGAACATCACAGGCTATGCTTTTCTGATTCTGTCTAGATTCATTTTTATAACAAATATGAGTAAGATTCCAAAGAAAGGGTTATCATGATGAATTTCCCACAACACTGAACTATCCTTTTATGCAAGAGCAAACAGGAAGGCGCGCACACACATAGTATAAACCAAGCTACCCCCACACCCTCCTAATCAATCACTGCTATTGACATGCCCTTTTAGACCAATGGGACAGGCAGGTCTGGACTGTGTCCCCAGAGATTGGCCGGTTCCCCTCCCTGCCCCGCCTGCCTGCTAACAACCAATTAACTTCCAGAGTCCTTCCTATAAAGCTGTGAGGTAACTTCTCCCCTGAGAGAGAGAGACACACACACACACACACACACACACACACACACACACACACACACACACACAGAGCTCTTTTCCAGAGTCAATGCGCACTACAGGATCAAAAGTGCTTCTGTTGTGGGTCTGAATCCTGTTCAGGATCTCATAAGCACTTTTTTTTCTTTTTTACAACTACAGCTGAGTAATATTTGTCAGCAGGATGAAAATCCAGCTGCTGGCGTTTTGGGTCATCTGAGTGCTATAAATGTCAATATCATTTAAGAGGAGGTGTGATGGGAACATGTTTACTGGACATTACCAGAGGTACATACATCTTCTCTTGTTTGCAGTCAACGTTATTCCTTTTTATACATCTCTCCCCTCTCTGACCTTGCATCCATCTCCATCTTCGTAACTGGATGTTGATTCCACAAGCAAGCAGCACTTAACCTTTCATCAGCCATGTGAATCACTTGAGGAGAGAAATAGTGATAGAAAACGAGGAGAGGTGGAAGGATGTGTGGATGCCACAACAGTGCCATTAAACCACAGCATGCGCCGGGAAACTGATGAGATTTTTGTGGCGCAACTTTTCAACACAGGGATTCATCAGCAGCTGATGACACAAAACTCCCACATATTTCCAGCAGAGTTCTGGGTTTTTAGCTTTGCTTATTTGTTTCCCACCACCAGTATGGTTAGATGGTGTATGAGAGCAAGGATGAAGAGGAAAAACAGGATATGCCAAACATCAACACCACGAGAGGTCAAGAACAGATTAAAAGGCATGCACACATATGGGTCAGAGATGTACTTGACAGGATATCTCCTCTATCAGAAAAGAAGAAAACACATACAGCCCACACACCAACACTTGAGAGCTGTATTAACGCCAGCCCCTCTTCTAGGCACAGCACTTGGTCCAGAAGGCCCTCGCTGCAGGGGGATGGGGGGTGGGGGAGGTGAGTGCGGAGGAGGAGGAGGAGGGGGCAGAGGGAGAGAGAGGGATGAGAGAGAGCGAGAGAGACAGTGATGACACTCAGTTTTGAATGTCACCACGGTGCTAAAGACCCCCGCTAACCTTTTGGCTGGAAATGAGAGGACTGGAGGGAGGGAGGGAGGGAGGGAGGGGAGGAAACAGACAGGCAGAGAAAGAAAGAGATGGAAAGGGTGAGAATGAAGAGTAGAAAGGAGGGAGCTCATGCATGGGCAGAGAGGGAGTGGGTGGGTGAGGGGTGGAGGTAGAGCGATAGATGGCAAGATGAAAGAGATGGAGACAAACAACAGCACCACTTCTCTAACAGGGCTGCCATCCACAACAAATGATGACAGGAGACAAAATGGCCACCCTAACAAACACCAGTACTCTGGCTCAGATACCCAACACCAGGCATCAGGTGCTATCTACCCTACACAAGGAACAATATGTCAGCTCAATATTGGCCTTCAAGCCAGATAGTCAGTGTCATCCACCTCCAAAATACAAGTTTCTCCCTGCTAAGGGAATGATCTTATGTTTAGTTTAAAATCAAATATCTGACCAGAAAAATAACTGCAGTGTGGAAAGGCTTCAGGATAGCCAAGTTGGTAAAATCTGCAGTGTCCTCATAACTATAATGCAACAATTCCTACAAAGTATGCTAATTTTATATCACCCATAGACCATATTCCACCTGCCATGTTTTAGATTTTCTTACCTTACCACTGCTTGCCAATTGAATAAACAAGTCATGGCACCTGCTACAGCCAAGAATCTGGTCATTGTGCTTTTTCTAGCCATTCTTCTATCTTTAACCTTAAATTTTAAGAATAGAGACCCAAGGCTTAAAGAATTTATTTGCAACTTTAATTGTAACAGCCAAAATCAATACAGATTTATCAGCCTGCAGCTTTTAATTTCTATATCATAAGTACTATTCTAAGTTGGCATGGCCTGAGAGAATGCGCTTCTTATAAGAAGAGGTATTCACAAAGAAGTCCCCAAAGGACTAGCTGCTGCTCATATTTTGCTTTGAGCACAGGTTACTGTTGACGACAATGTTTAGAGAGATCATAGTAATTGGCTCAGAACTCAGATTTTATGACGCTTCAGGTACATTTCCCCATATGCACAGTGGAAATTCCGCTCTTGGGAGGTAGAATTTGACATTTATTAAATGTCCCCCCCAATTCAATTAGCTTTATTGGCATGAATGTAACAGTGACAATATTGCCAAAGTGTCAGGTAATAATGAAATTTGACAGTGACATGGGTATCTTAGCGATACCCCTATACCTCTTTGTTCTTATACTCACAGAAATATTCTTTAACATAGGGCTACGGCCATATGGCCATGTTTAATACATCTAGTCAAGTCACTTTACTAAAACACACCAGAGCTGCAAAATGCACAATTGCTTTATTCACCCAAATGTTGCAAATAAATTTCACCTTCAGCACCTAAATGGCCCAAGTATGTGAGTGGGTGCTAATGCTTCAAGTTCAACATGAAAATCACTTTAAGATGAATGTGAAACTCTGCTTTTGACATAAACTTCCTATCAGCCTCTGGAGAACAAAAATGTCAGGCACCAGCACAGTCCCACAGCTTCTCTTCACATAAATCCATTTTAACATATGAATATTCAGCTGTTTTTAAAGTGACTGGCTTCGTGAAAATGTGAACTGATAATTTAATAAGCGAAAGGGTCATTGGAAGAAAATAGGGAAATGGCAGAGAAAGAGCAATCTCCAAAACCAATAACCTGATGAGTTACATTTTTTTCAAGTAGTAAAAGACCTGCCAAAAAACTAGTCAGCAGGCTGGACTAATGGGGATTTTGTCAATGGAAACAGCACAACTCACAAGTTAATTGGGGGGAAAAAAATCTACTTTCTTAAGTTACATGAGCAAGGTCTGTATACAATGTGTTTGAATATGTAGAAAAAATAACCAGCAATGGACATTGGTGGACACAGCAAAGAGAGTAAAATGAGATGGAATGGACAAAGACATTAACAATGGCCATTTTCACTAGCACAACACCACCAGTGTGGTCAGTTACAAGTTACAGTGCTCTCTGCATGCCAATGGGGGCACTACCGACTTCTCATCATCACACACACCACCTTTGGCCTCTCCTCATCTGGCCCTTTTTCCAAGTTTAGCTATCCTGCACTGAGCTATCCTGAACCAGTATGAAAACAGTGAGTGTTGGTTAAAAGGCCAATAGAAGGTGGCACATTATGAGTTAAATGTTCAGATAACACTAATGATTCATAGGTCAAAATAACAGGAACTGTTTATTCAAAAACATGACACATTGACAGACACCTGTTCCAAACTAAGTGTCTCTTTAAATCTTCCAAAAGCTAAAGTGACTGAATGAACAAGGCCATGTCATACAGTGGCATGGTTAAATCTGTATGGTATATTTAATTGTTTGAATGTGTTGAGATAAGATCATGGGGTAACGTATACATGTGGAAAACGAGCATCAGTGCATGGATATTACACTGGAAATTGTATTATCATTCTGTGAAATCTCAATTAACTGGCAAATCTTAAAGTAGTGTTTTGTAGGGTATGAGTCACTTCGTTGCATGTGGTGTAACCCCATCTTTCTCCCAGTGTGAGGTGGCAGGGATTTCCAGGTGTGTATGAGGCCATGTCAGGGACACTGCCAACATGCTGGGCATTTGACTGAAAATGGGAAATGAGAAACTTCTAAATGTGACAAAAATATACATGTTTTAGTCTTTATGGTATGGAGCACACAGGATAAACATAATATTGTAATGTTTTTTTAAATAAACAAGGGGCGTAACAACAAATTACAAAGAGCAATAATTTAAGGCAAAGTGATTGTTCCACCATTGTTTATTGTTTCAAATGTTAATGCATATATTATTTTGCAACAGTTTCCCTCCTCCATGCCCTCTGACTCCAAGGTCACCAACATAACTTCCAGAAAAGCCAACTGGAGTTTAAACTACAAAACTGGCTCCATTCCTAAAAATAACAAAGCTACCACTAATCTGCCTGAATGAAGACATTTAAAAATATATGAATTTAAAAAATTGACTAGTTGTCACTACATGGATCTAATGGGGGGAAAAGTAACTTTGTGTCCGAGCTCCAGCTTAGTCCAGACCAACTGCCTCTCCAACACACCATGGCAGCACTGTGGTTGAAGGGGGGGGGGGTGGGGGGGTGTCTCAATTTTAACCACAAGAAAAGACAGAGACAAACGGGAGAGACACCAAATAGTGCTGAACATCTGGTGTGTGTGTGTGTGTGTGTGTGTGTGTGTGTGGTCGGGGCCTCTTATCTATCCCTCTGTGGCCCGCTAAACATGACTAGCTGCCATCTTGGCTCACAAACACAGGGTGGTGGGGGTAGCTGCTCCTGGGTCTATGGCAGACAGGAGCAAGAAAAATAACGAACATGTATACTGAATGTGCCAGGCTGTGAATAAAACCACCATGTAATAGTTAATAGTAATGCGTGTGCTTTGGGGGAAACAACGCTTAGTTTGTTTTTGCAGAGAAAGCTCAGCCAAAGTAGGGTGACCATTATGCAAGTAATGACCGATTACAGAACACATAATGGAGAAAGACAGGCAGGATAGCACAAGGAACACACGCAATAAAGTCAGTCTGGAAATAAAGAAAAAACGCAACCGTCTGTGTAACCCTAAAGGTGTGTTGTTGTAACTATCGATGAGTGGGTATTAACAGTTACAAGGGAACCGGCAGGTGTTTTGAGCTGCCTTTTGTCCCGTCCACATCGAGTAACAAGTGTAGTCGAAGTGGTTACCGAACTTCGGTCGCCGGATACAATGTAACAAACAAGCTCTAACAACAAAAGCCAAAACGCGGAAAAGACGTAGCGTTATTTTGCCTTTTCACTTCGACAAAAAGTGAAGCGAAAGATGCGTTAAGTTAATTTCCTTGCCCAAGAACCATGCACTGACTATTAACCGCCCCGAGCAGGTTACTCGCTAGCTTGGGGGGGTGGGTGTTTGCCTGTACACAATGGGGATGAGAGTTGGCTAGCAGGCTAGCTGAACTTCTGTGTCCTAGCGCTGGGCTAACCTCCAGCGGCTAGCACGGCTAATTAGCCTATCAACGGTATTTCGCACGTCGTTCCGGACCTGGGAACGATTCGCTCATCTCGGTTTTTATTAAAGTAAAACACTTTAATCTCTAATCTAAAGCTGTACACATGGACGAGAGTCTTTTTCGTATATATGAAAAGGGTTTTGGTTATGTAAAATGTGGTAGAAACAACGTGAAAAACACGGTTGTATGGAATGACCGCCTGGCCTCACATCTCCCCCCTCTTCTCCTCTGTCCCTTCTGTCCAATAAAACTGGCGACTACTACGGACACTTCACACTGTCCCCTTCCAGTAAAAACGCAAGTATTCAATGTGAACATAACTATTATTTATACTATTGTGTACAAACATTCAATTCAACCTAGGCGAAGCGTTTTTCACAATAAATGCCAAATATTATCCGCTGGGAATCTCCCTCAGAGAGCTCCGCTCATTCAGTCGGCCAGTGACTCACCTCTACGCTCGAGCCACCTCGTGTCTCCTGGAAGCTTCAACACAATTAGCTAACTGGGCTAACACTCTCACTTTAAAACTACATTAAACCAGTACTTCATATTACAAAATTCAACAAGTTATCGGAGAACGGGCTCAGAAACAGAGAGGCTGTCGGTACTGTGCTGGAAATTTTTCTTACCACTTTTCAACTTACTAATGGGACTGTTGTGCGTGTGTGTGTGTGTGTGTGTGTGAGAGTGTGTGTGAGCGATGCAGCGGGTGGCAAAGCTAAACTTGCTATTGTTAGCATGTCGGCATGGCAGCTACATGGACCTTCAATGACTTTCTGCTGAAATGAGAAAATAAAACAGAAGCTACATAAACCGGCAATCATGACCATACGCTTTCCAGCGAGTTAGCCCTGAATGAAATGCCCATCAGACTGAAACCTCAACTCGCGTGCCGGATCAACGAGTCCGATTGCGTTGAAAAAGTACGGAAAACTTACTATTAAGAAACAATATCAACGGTTTTAATTCAGAATCAGTAGTAACTATGACACCATTACACCCTGCTCGACAAAATATAAAATGCAGTCACTCAAAGGGGGCATTTGTTAGCTTACCCAACAAGCTCGGTCACTTCGGGCTTTTTATCAAATCAACTCCTCGTTGGTATGGTTAGTATCTCCGCTTGCTTGGAAAAAAAAAATCCACCGTAGTCCCTTTTCGCTTGAAATATAAATAAACAGAGGAAAAAAAGTTCAAGTTTGTTTTTCATGAAATGTTTCTCCGGCGTGTCTCGCATCCGCGAGCTCACCGACTAGTGTGCGTTGCTCTTCTCTCCTTTGTGTTAATTTCACTCAAATCGAGTTTAATCCGATCGATCCCTCGGCTGGTCGCGCTCCCGAGTCCTCCCCTCCAGACACTCGCTCACCTTCCTCGGCCAGGGGGGGCGCGCTCCCGAGGACCTCTCATACAGATAAACAGGCGGCGTGCGCGGTCACTGACCCCGCCGTACCCGTGTGACGCTCACTGAGAGTTCTCATGTAGAGACGGTAAAAAAATATATACTATATTTCATTTTTAATCGTTTTAATGGAAAGATATGATAACACAATAGAAGCCAGAAAACTGTTTGAAATATAAACCAATATCAAGAGAGCACTGTTCTTGGCCAGCGAAAATGGTTTGGTGACGTGTGTCTTAATTTATCACGATGAACAAGTTATAAAATCCTTCTATTTGTTTATGTAATATTTAGATAAATACATAAATAAATAAATGTTGTATGTGGGTTTGGGTCTAATCTTAACCAGGTAGCCTAGCTCTGCCATAATGCTTTAAGTTTCTATTTTTCATGTTGGTATTTTAACACCTATAATTTGTACATCCCTCCTGTGTGTGTATGGTTGGGGAAAGCAAAAGTCCCCTGTCTTTTACATGCCAGGGACCCCAAACTAATGTATGTATGTATTAGGGACATGGTCTTTCATTGTTTAAGAGTTTGTTCCTGCGTCCCCACATTGTCCCCAAAATGTTGGTGTTAAAAGTTTATGTTGTGAATTGAATGACTGCAGTAAGACCAAAATTAATGATGAAATATCAGTAATAGTGGTTTTATTTTTTAGTTATTTTTTAGTTTAGTTTTTAGTTGTTTTTTTCTGAGGACCTCCCAGAACCACTTCAGGGAACTTGCGACCACTGGGTCAAAGACTCTTCATTGCTGTGATTGTGCAAACAGGAAAAGTGTCAAGCCAACATGAAATGGAAACTTCATTTCAATGTTGTGGATTATGACTGACATGAGTGCATGGGCTGTAGTGTACAATAGGTCGGAATAGGCATCTTTCTTTCTTTTAACATCATGAATGTACTGTATTGAAAATATATCTCTATAATTGTGCTGTATAGATGCATATAGAATGCATCTAGGATTGAAACTGAATCTGATATGTGCTCAAATGGATGAATTGGTAGAAAATCTGGAACAGAGTAATTTAGTTTAACGTTGGTACAGTACCTTGAGAGATTAAAACAGCACCTTAAAGAAGGATATGGTCATAACCACACAGGAAAAAAAGCTTTTATTTTATTAGTTTGGACGGATCTAAAATGATGAAATGATGATGCATATGAGGGACGGGCAGTAATGCGGATGTCCATGACATGACCTGTAATTTGCTTATCATAACAATCTGGCCCTGAGGAAAGAGACCTTTAAACACACACATACACACACTCTTTGTCTACATTCTGACTTCCTCCCTTCTGCAAAAAAACCCAACACATTTTACATTAACTTCCTAATATGAGTAAGTTGTATTAGGATATATACTATAGAAAACTTTGAGTTAAACATACTTTGCTCACAAGAGAAGACATTCAGTCATCCACAGTATATTCTCTTATGGACCATATCTGACTGCTGACTGACTTCCAGAGATTTTTGAACATATTTCCCCCCCTTTCAGACCTTTGGTTTCGGCTCGTTTCAGTATGTTTTGAAAATCAACATGCGGAGACTTGAAACTTGCTTGTGTTAGGTAACCCATCACCGTGAACAATGTGTCTGCTTTTATTACAGTCAAAGTTATGTTATCTTAGCGCAATTATGAAGTTGAAAGTGTAGATATGAAAAGTCTAGACTGCATTAACAAAAGCTTTATCTGCCTGTAAAGCTAGTTACAGACAGAAAACGTATTGTTTTCCTTCGTACACTGTATATACCCTGACATATACCCTGAAACATACTGTTATACTTATACATACTGCTAACACGATGGAAGGATTGGTTTTTAAGGTAGAAAACATTTTTCTTTAAGTATTTTGTATCTAAAGTAGATGATTGCAGTTTTACGGAATTTTGATGTTTATTCTTCAGCTATTTACTCTCCTGTTTATGTATTTAGTCATGTATTCATTTCCAACACCCTCTCCTGTTTATCTGGGTCAGCTAACAGGCACCTCATGCAGCTCAGCTCTGTGCAGAAATAACACTTGGGAAAGTAGCTCACAATGAAGAAGCTGATAATGACTCTGGGTCGCATCCCGTCAAACATTCGGCCAGTGTTGTTGACTGCGGTGATATTTTCTTTTGGTACCCAATAATGGAAAATAATGAAGTACGTTTACTTAAGTGGTACTTGTAATTTACTTGAATATTTTCATTTTATGCTACTTTATACTTCTACTGCACTACATTTCAGCGCAAAAATACTGCACTGCTATTACTACTTACCTTGTAGATTAAGATTTTACATACAAAACATGATCAGTTTATAAAACATGAAGCAGTGTTATAGATTAAACTAACCAGCAGTATATGAAGCGAGCCACCTCAGCGAGCTACAACATTAACATGCTGCTTACAAGTTAATACATTATTCATTTAAATAATTTAATATGTATAAAAATATAACACTCTGAACGTGGAAATTCTGCATAATGAGTACTTTCATTTTTGATACTTTAAGTGTAAGTTTCTGATAAAACTTATATATTTTATGTAAGTCGTTTTTGAATACGGGACTTTTACTTGTAATGGAGCATTTTTACTTTGTTGTATTACTACTTTTACTACTTCTTTTTTGTTATTCTAATTAATATTAATTATAATTTCTTATTTAATTTTTTTCCCTAAAGGATCCAAGTACATTTTTCACCACTGTTGGGACTATATTTTTATTCCTGCAGTGAGTGTAACTTTGTAATCAACCTTCACTGGGTGGTCTGGTAATCACTCAAGATAATAATCTATAATAATAAGAAGTTGGATAAGACTGACACAGATGGTTTGATAAATTAATCAATGATGTTGTCCAATTCAGATATGATGGAAGTTCATTTAGACAGAAACCACATTAATACACTCTGCTGTATTAATTGCAAACCTCTGGGCTAAAAGGCCAAGTCAATGTTTGTCCTAGGCTGGAATAGAACTCTGTATGACGACGCTAAGAAATGATAGAATTGATATTTATTGAAGGTAAATGACAATCAGAATGAAGCAGGGATGAGGATTAACACTTGACATAGAGTCTACAGCATGCTAGCCACTCTGTGAGGCTAAATGCTAACGACAGCATTCTCCCGTGATGCCAACATGCTCACAATGAAAATGCTAACATGCTGATGCTAAGCAGGTAATCTTTACCATGATTACCATCTTAGTTTAGCGTGTTAGCATGCTAACATTTGCTAATAAGCAGTAAACACAAAGTAGGCCAACAGCTGAGGCTGATGGGAATGTCATTTAGTCTGTGAAAGTATTCAATAAATTAAAATTATGAGCTGGTGATGGTGCTAGATGAAAAGTAATTACAATTCATCTGGAGGGGGACATAAATGTGTGTACCAAATTTTATGGCAATCCATCCAATAGTTGTTGAGACATTTAACTTAAAACACCAAATGTCAACCTCATAGTGGTGCTAAAGGAAAAATCAGGGGAACACCAAAGTCCTTACCAAAGTAAGGTTCATCCTCTGGGGAACATGAATGTCTGTACAAAATTTCATGGCAATTCATCCAGTAGTTGTTGAGATATTTCAGTCTGGACCAAAGTGGTGTACTGACCGACCAAACATTGCCATAGAGCCGTGCCACTAGCATGGCTAAATATACCGCCGCTGTAGACTGCATCAGTTAAAGAAAGAAAAGTAGAGATAAAAAACAAACCTGCTGTCCATCTGAGCTGATCTGGCTCTGTGAATATAAATAGGTGTGTGGGATGAAAATAATGTAACTCAGTTTCTTAAGAAATGTAGAAGATGAAATTACGTGTTAACACACCTGTTCATTTGGTCATTTGTTTTCCACTTTGCACCATTTAACACCTGCACTGAGATAAAGTAATATATCTAAAAGACAATTTTCATTGTTGAACAATTGTTATGAATGAAAAAATGCTCCAACTCCTCAAAGTTTCAAACGCTTCCTTACAAGTTCCTAGCTTCCTGTTGATCACACACATCTTTAAAAATTTCTATTATATTTTTTTGCCTTTATTCAACAGTGACAGAAAGGCGGGAGAGAGAGGATAACATGCAGTAAAGGGCCGGGGCTGGAATCGAACCTGCACCAGCGCAGCAAGGACCCAACCCCTAATGGAACGCACTCTACCTTATGAGCCACCATGGGCACCCACACATAGCTTCCAATCTTACAAAAAGTACAAATAGTGTTTAGTTGCATGACATTGTTACCCAACAAGCCTTGGACGTAAACACACTATAAAGCCTGTGCGTCCCTACAGAAGAGTTCAAAGACTTGGAAAATATATGACAAGGAACACTAAAGCGGTCCTGGAGCCTTATGGTAGAACAACACCTTGCTAAGACACTTGATTTTATTTTTTAAAATTTAATATGTCTTAATAGAGCTTTTTCACGGCAGACATTTTGACACGAGATAGCAGGAAAACACACATCTATTGCATGTCTGTCCGTCCTGGGAGAGGGATCCCTCCTGAGTTCCATTTTTCCCCCCATTAAAGGGTTTGTTTGGGGAGTTTTTCCTTATCCGAATTGAGGGTCTAAGGATAGAGGGTGTCGTATGCTGCAGACTGTAAAACCTACTGAGGCAAATTAGTGATTTCTGATATATAACTAAATTGACTTGACTGAACATGCTAGCATGTAACTCAATATCTAAGCCTCAGAGAGCTGCTAGCATTGCTGTAGACTCTTAGTCTTGTTTCCAGAACGAAAGTGGTTGAACTGTTGATTGGAGGGGTTTTCCTGATGCAGATGTCATGCTGGAGGATAAATACCAGGCTAAGGGATTTTTCACAATCCAATAGCTATTCTTATCAATGGTTCATTATTGATCTTTAAAACATTGGTAAATTATTTATTAACCATTAATAAAGCCAGCCATTCGTTGGCACTTTATAAAATGTGTGTGCAATTACTGTATAGTTCACTGGCTCCAGCACTTCATGCTAACATGTTAGCATACAACATGCTTATAGCAGCCAACTTGCTAACAGGTTTACATACGCTAAGTGTGACGTGGCGTATTCCTGCAAATGTAGGAATTTCATGTAGGGCATTGCTAAAAAGCTCATACACATACAACATGCAAACCTTCCCTGACCTATACAAGTTAAAAATGTTTCATTCATTAGCAGGCTCTTAGTCTGGCTGACCTTCATCAGGGAATACAATCTCCGTGACAGCTGAAGGTCGAACTGCACGGATCCAAGAGTGCACAAGTCCCCCCCCCGTTCATTTTAATGGATAAATCAGTAAAACAGCATGTGGACCCATTATGATCGATTCATTCATACACTGAAAAGTCAACATGGGCAGGTCGGGTGGCAAAAAACAAGACAGAAAATACAAATGCAGTTGTTTGTTTTTTTCAAACACTGTATTTTTCCATCTCCACATAACCATTAAAATGACATGATTAGAGTTTAGAATGTTTTATTATAGTTTATTGTGATAGCATTTTCATTTTTTCTTTTTTTTAAGTTTTATTTTTTCCAAAGAACAAACACAGCAAATAACGTTGAGGGGGAGGAGGAGAGGCAGGAAGAGCGAGAGAGGAGGGCCACACAGATAAGATAGATAGATCAATCCATAGATAGATAGATAGATGTGTCAGGTTTGGCTTAATCCTCCCCCCTGTGGACCACACACACACACACACGCACGCACACGCACACGCACACACACACACACACACTACATTTTGCTTTACAAAGAATAATCATCATCAGAGTAAGATTAATAACCGTCTGAATATATCTAGGAATAAAAAAAGAAAAATAAGAGAACACACTGCAGAGGAAAACAGATTCACTCGCACTGCTGTGAAACCCAAAAACTCCCTACAGTTATACAGTTAGCCTGGAGAGAAAACAGCTAGGTTAGATAAACAGAAAATATATGTATGCATCATCTACATATGCATGCATATACTGTATGCAGGCTGAGAGTGTGCGCGCATGGAAGGGATGGGAAAATAAAATGTTAACATGTGGGTTTGGATTCATTTTAAATGCCCCAATTCATACACAAGTCAAACTAGGTCTGTTACTAGGACTTTACATCTCTTTAAGTGTAATGCATCGTCAACTAGCTAGTTGGTGGTAAAATACCAATCTGCAGATAAAAGGTCAGTTTGATTCATTTTAGCAGCTGTCCAAATCTCTCAAAGGGGTGGGGTTAAGGCAGACAGCTGATTTCAGAACAGATTATGGGGGCTTAGTTGATTTTCTTCCTCGTTTTTTTGACGAAACACAGGTAAACAGTAATTTGGCATTACAAATAGGTACAGTTACTACTTAGAGAGAGCGAGGAGAAGGGGGATGAGAGGGAAGGATGAACAATAAATGATCTGATGTAGTAAAATATGATCATAACAGTAAAATGGTGCCTATTACATTTGGGATCTCGAAGCAAAAACATTGCGGCAGTCATCGATCAAGCTCTAAACAGTATACATTATATATCTGCCAGCTAATTCAGGGTGGAAATCTTAGCTTGCTTAAAAAGAAGACGCCTTGACATTTTCAGTTGGAGTCTGTTCTCCACCAGGGACTTTCATTGCCTCTACACAGCCCTGTTAACAGCCTGTTATCATTCATACTTGTCATTTAAAAGAAAGGGCATCACCAACCCTAATGTAACAGGGCAGCTGAATACCTTTGGGTTTAAATGAGAATTGTTAAAATGCTAAAGAGCTGCTTGAAGGTTCAAAACGGTTTCTTTTCCAGCCCCTGGTAAAGAAATAACTAGAACACAACAACATGCCAAGCTTCACCTTAAACAGCCAAAAAAGCTACAGAAACTTAAAGAGCCATATATACACAGAAATGTGCCCGATAAATATAGTTAACAAAAAAAAAGTCTCGATTTCTGATCTTTTTTCCTCTTTTTACTTCTTAACTTCATAATGGTGGCCACTGCTCTCCACACCCCATAACGTTTCTTTAACTTTCCTTCTTTTCTTTTCTGTCGTTCCGAAAGGATCCATTTTCACACTCAACAGTTTGGTCTTTTATTCTCTCCCCAGACAATTTAAAACACTTTTTAAGCAACAGCCACTTTGTAGTGTTCATTAAATACAAATCACTTGCAAGTCAACAAAAAGGACACAAAGACAGAGAGCAAAATAACATGACGAAAAATAGGGAAAGGAAGCACAAAATAACATAATTTGCACTTTGTTTTTATGGACAGAAAATACAGAGTGCCTTGAATGCCTCCTACACCTTACAAAATGTCATACTGGAATACCTATATCATCCCTATACACACAGGCACAGCATGAAAACTGACTCAACATGTAGAAACATGTCCTGCTATCAACGTGCTGCGTCATTTTCTTGAAGACATGTACAGATGTGTGTATAGACACAACACAGTACATGGTTTTTGCCGTACAGTCAGTTGTTAAGAGTGTGTTTAATTGCTACCCACAATCCTGTCTCTATCTGGACAAGTCAACTCACCGTTACCAAATATATAGGTTTTTTTTAATGATTCGGAGGTACTGTAATATCCCAACAACATCCTCATGAATTAAGAGGAGTGTGTAAACTAAACTGCTGGAATAGAATAATTCATATTCCAGAATGGGTGTTTTTAAAAAAAAATAAAAATAAAAAGGTTAAAATCTGTTTATCTAACCAAAAAAAAAAAAAAAGTTGAACTGCAAAACTTCAGAATTTGGTGGCTAAATCAGCAGGTGAAGCTGACTCTGTTCTCGTAAGACTGTAGGAAGTCACGTTGATTTATGGGGACATAGCCCGCAGATACTTAGGTATTGTCAAGAGACATAGGAAAGACATGGCTGAAAGACAGAGAGAAAAAGACACAGAGAGAGGGAGGGGATGGATGGATGAAAGAATGGAGTGGTAGAGTGAGAGAGAGATTAACAAACTGTTAATGAGCCTGGACAGTTCTGTAGAAACGCAAGGGAGGGTTGGAGAGGGCAAGGAGGAGGAAGGGTCGGGGTTGAAGGAGGAGGTGGTGGTGTGTTCTGGGGCTTCAGCAGCAGCCCCCTCCAGCCTGTTGGCCTCCCTGGCTACCGGACAGCGTGGAGTTGGTGGTAGGATGCTGGGGTCCAATCTTAATACCATTAGCCTGTGTGGAGACAAAGACATAGGCAACCAAAAAGAGATAGAAATTAGGTTTGGGGAAAAACAAAACAAATCAGCACATGATCATAAAAAGATCTAACTCAAGAATAATGAAATGCCTCAAGTCTCCACTACAATTTTCCTCAGAAGTATCACTATGAAAACACTAGAGGTGACCCCGAATAGACGAAAATTCAATGATTCAAATTAAGGAGCCTGATTTGACTGCCAATCTCACAGTCAAATCGTTGCAGTGGCTGGAACATGTGGTTATGAAATAAAGCATCACTCCATTCGGGCTATATGGGGGGGGGGGGTCTGATTTTACATAGAATTGCTTGATTTCTCCCAACACATCATGATATAGAGACAGAGCGCAACGTGTCATACTCTGAAAACCACGCCCACTGGAGGGGAAAACAGTTGGGGCCACAATATGCAACCAAGGGTTGAAACGCTAACAAAATGCCTGTAGCTAGCTAAAAACATTAGATTTCAGCATGTCAGCATTATTTTAGCACCCTGTGTCTACCAGAGAGGACAAACTCAATATTGTGGCTCTGTCTCAGTGTCCCTTCTCAAGCTAAGCTACTGTAGTTAGCTAAGACACTTGCAAACATGATACTGCATAGCTTTCTGATTTAGCCACATTCCACTACACAAGTTGCATACTGTCAAAATGCTTTAGCTTAACTTACAGCAACATAGCCTCAAACTGCCATTTGGATATTTGACTGAGCAGAGACAAAATGCTTGCTGCACACGTCGACATACTGAGCATCCCAGTTTTCCAATTCTTCCTGCTGATCAATATAAAAACGATTATGAGAAACAAACTGAAGACTTGTGGCAAGCTAACCTCCTATCAAAACCTTCCCTCAAATTCTTTAATGTATGGGTCTGTGGCCTCCATCAATACCTCGGTGACCAGGTATACAATGCACAGAGGAAGGTTAACAGGTGGGGGTTTCAAAGGGGTCCCCATAACACATTTTTGCCCCTGGACAGGTTATCATTTAGATAGAGGCAATGAATACGGCCTGTAAGGCTTTTTCCCTCTTCCTGGACATTGTTATTTCTACGTAATTTGTTTGATTTTAACTTATCCGAAAAAATAAACTCAATAAAACTCAAACTCAAGAGTGCATTTATCATGGCAAGAAAAAAGTTAAATTATAGCTCTCGCCAAAAAAAAAAAAAAAAAAAAAAAAAAAAAAAAAGTAATTATAATCACTCATTAAATGAAAAAACACTGAAGAATGAGTGTGTTATTGCTTTCATGGTGAGATTAACATTGCACAGCGCCTGCAGGGGCTCCTATTAGATCACATCATAGAAGAAGCAACAGGTGCTGCTGCGTTGCACAAAAGGTAAAGGAAACACCAGCAGCACTCAAGGACACGAGGAGGAAAAAAAGCACATATAAAAGACGAGAAACAGAGAGAGGCAGGCAGGTGGGTGGTAGAGAGACATGGCTCTTTCAACTCTCTCTCCTCCCTTCAACTGGAGCTCTCTCTCTCTGTGTACTGTAGCACACTCTCAGCCTCACTCTCCCTCTGTATATTTATCTCTCTCCCTCTCAGTGTAGCTCCCCCTCCTACAGTAGTGCCTCTGGGAAACACTGTATGCCTTTAAATCACATTTATTGAGCTAAGGCCGTGTGTGTGAGTGAGTGTGTGTGTGTGTGTGTGTGTGTGTGTGTGAGTGAGAGAGTGTTCTCTCATAGTGTCTGCCAACATTTCTGGTGGGGGTTCCCCTCTCGCTCTCTCTCAGCCAGTCAGCTGATGTGGTTTGGCTGGCCAGCTTGCCTTCATGCCGTCTCACTGTTACTAATAACAAAAACACTCACTGGCTGGCTAACTCCAGTCCTGTCTGACTAACATTTGTACTTCCTGGCAGGCTGGCTAAAGGGCCAGATATACTCCAAAGCAGACATGAACACAGGCATGGTTGTGTCTATATACTACATTTGCAGACATGTTCATACTTGTTTGTTGGCATATATAATCCGTGTACAGACCCAACGTTTGGGCTGCAAAGGGCGGTCAGTGTGGACCATGACATGATTTACGTCACAATTTATTACTTGATAACAGTGTTTTTAAGAAGATAACCATCTGTATGACTGGATAGTACATCCACACTAAAGGTCACATTAGCCTAACCTGATTCCTGAACTATGAATCACTGCCCACATCTTAGATTTGTTCAGTGACTCAAATAGGTGCTGTGCTCAATGACGGTTAATTCTGCCAGTAGAAACTGTTGACCAATCAAAAATTTGTAATCAGGATCAAGAGTGGGATCATCTTCCTTCATAGCTAGCTAGCATGAAAAATGCCAACAAATGTGGATGAGATCAGCTGTACATACAGAGATAACAACTCTTCAATCAACATTTTTCTTTGATCAGTGTGAAAAACAGCTACAGCTGCCTCCGTGCTGACTGAAAATAATGTCTGTGAGACAGATACATCACTTGCTACTGATTGGTTAGGGCAAAATGAAACAAACCTCACCTATCTACAAGAAATCAGCTAAAATTAACACAAAGTCAGGCTGCATGAATTAAGTGCAAGACAACGGCAATTCAGGCTGTATATCAGGCTAACATTGGCTGTGGTGTATAGTTTTGTTGTTTGCTGACCAAAACAGGATATAAAGGAGAGATTCAGTCTTTTACCGATTGTTTAGGAATTTCTGTGTGGAAGGGGATCTTTATGAAACCGGCCTAAAAATGCCAACATTCACACTTAAACTGTGTACGACTAACACTTGCGCATACAAGTGCATACTTGCTGACAGGCTTGGTGTCTTGACTTTCCTGCCTGGATAACTGTTCCACTGAGAAGATAACCATCTGGTTGACTGGATAGCAAACTTACTGACTGGCTGGATAGACAGATTACAGATTGACTGGCTGAGTATTTGTTTTCTTGCCGAATGACTGAGACCTTGTGGGATGTGAGGAATTTATGAGCTGGCAACATGCCGAGAGAAAGAGGGATAAAGAAAAAGATAAAGAGAGAGAGAGAGGTGAGGAGTGAGGAGAGAGCGAGTGGAAAACAGCACTCGGGAGAGGAGGAAGGCAGGGAGTTTTGCTTGGCTGGAGTCAAAGGCAGCAGAGAAGAGGATTTTTCCCCCCTCTTTTTGAGGAGAGAGGGAGCGTGGCGAACACACACTGCGGGAAAACCACACTGAGGAGAAAGAGGAGGGGAACAAGGACTAGAAGAAAGGAGGAGACGGCCTAAAAAAAAAAAAAAAAGAGAGAACAAGAATGGAGAGGTTTGAGGAAGAAGGAAAATGAGAGGAAACAGTGTGTCTCACCTCGTTGTTGATATCAAACACTCCCTCCTGGATCTTCTCATAGATCTCCTTGGCTGTGTTGATGAAAGCCTGAGACAGGGAGTGAGAAAGACAGGGAGAGAAGACGAGATTCAATTCATATTTGCATGTTGACTCCTGTAAATGACTGCTCAGCTCTTATGAAAATGTTTACAAAAGAGCCACACGTCATTAGGCCCAAGTAGCCTAGCTTAGAACGTAAACACGACGCACATGTTTTACGTCCGTTACGTGTCACCATCCAATTGGTTCAGCCTTAATGAACCTACTACGTACAGCCCGGTCTTACAGAATTGTTACAGGCGATCGTAACGTTGAGAATTGAGTTTTAAATTTCTGATTATTGAGTTTCCTGCATCGAGACATAATCGTTCAAAAGAGAATCGCGATGCATCTAAGATTTAGCACAATCATGCCAGTATAGAGACCAAAGCCAGAATCTGTGCTCACCAACTGAATCTAGCAACCTGTGCTATAACCAGCCAGAAGTACTGGGTGGATGAATGAACCATTGTTCATTAAGAAATTGCTCCAGAACGCCCCTCTAAAAACACAACTTGGCTAGCTGGCTCCCCATGCCTCCACGTGAGACTGATATCAATTTTCTCATCTCACTCTCAGAAAGAAACCAAATAAGCGTTATAGCCCAACCGATATTTTTATAGAGATAGAGATTTTTAATATATGAACGATATATCGGCTGATAGTGTTTGTTTTAACATAAACACATGAAACTGACAATCTTGATCCCTTAGATTTGTTTTTTCTTTTATTGTGACCAGGATGAGTACTGAACGTGACATTTTACGGTGTAAAACACTTATTTAAAGTGTAAAATGTCACGCTGTTGGACAAACTATATAATAGTGACACTGTTTCTAAATAGTCTGGTATTTCTGTACAGCAATTTCTTGTTACTTATTGGTCGACATATACACCTTTACCAATATATCCGCAATAAACTAATGTCGGCCTGCCCAATTCATCGGTCTAACTCTTAAAAGTGCATTTCATTAAATGTTGAGCAATACTCTTATTATTTTATGTATTAATATACCTCTTTTAAAAAATAAAAAATAAAAACTTTTATTTTGACAAGCCTCAAACTGAGAAATGATTTGTACTTCTTGGAAAACCAGGCTCTTTGTAGCTCTAAGTTAAAATTTGATCAAATAAATATTTTTGCAACGTCTCATTCCTCCATCACTGATCAAACTGCTGTTCTCTCCCTCAGTATAACACACTGGTTCATTTTGTCCTGTCCCAGTATTCTGTTTCAACAGGAAACACACCAAGGAAGGAAGATGCTCTAAAAATGCTGTTTTGTTGGGACTTAAAGAGCTCAAGATGTAGACTATTTTAAGAAGTAAAATTCTTCACTGAACACCATCTAAGTCCTTTCAGAGCTTTTAGAGTTTAGGTGATATGATTAAAGACCTTGTTAGACAATGCAGAAACCCTTTAGAGCAAATTTGCTTGTTTTAGTCAACAGTTGCTACAACAAAAAGATATTTGCAGAACACACACAGCTTACTAACTGCACTGTGAGGATCAAAGATGTTAGAATAAAGTGGAATTAAGCTCCCTGAGCGACTAGTCTATGACTGTGGTATCAATCCATTTGTCTCCAGGGACAACCTCTTAGTGTTTATATGTCAAGGATCTGAACTGGAGATCAACTGGGATAAACTAGAGATCTGAAATCAACTCAGATCACACACACTATAGCATGTGAAGAAACAGTGAAACACCGCTACCAACTGTCTCCACACACAACTTTGTCAGGCCAAAAAGAAGTGTGTTCCTTCAGCAGAGTCTTTAAAGAACTGAAAATATGTCCTGAACTTCTATCTGACACCCAGTCTGAAATAGACTGAATGGCCCAAGGGTGCTCCCTGGTGCACTCCACCCTGTTCACTCCTGTCCTCCTTCCTTCCTTCAGCACATCACTGCATCTCTTGTTACTTCACTTCTCTCTACACTTCCTTTTCTTGTATTTCTTGGAAATATCAGGTTCAGAGTTGTGCAGATTTTAAAGAAAGGGGAGAAAATGAAAGGAGGAAACAGGAAACGGAGGAGAAAAACATTAAGTAAAACATGGAGAAGGAGGGTTGAGAGAAAATATTTAAGTAAAGGAAAGACTAGAGGAATAGTAAGTTGAGAAGACATTGAGAAGACTAAAAAAAGAAAGGACTAGAGGAGAAGAGCATGAAGAGGTGTTAAAAAATGAGAGAAGCTAAGTGAAAAAATAGAGGTACAAGTAAACAGAGGAGCAGAAGAGATAAAAGAAAAAAGAGAAATAAAGAAACAACAACAGAAATGAGTAGAGGCTGAGGAAAGGATCTAAGGAAGGAAGAAATGATGGGGAGATGAGTTGATGAGAAGATGCTTACAGGAATCTCTATTTCTCTCTCTCTCTCTCTAAGGACCACCGGTGTCCACCCACAGACCCTGACGACAAACCCAGCGCACTGATTGGCTGCTGGATGTCGCTGAGGGGAGGCAGGGTGGAGGTTATGAATATGTATGAACTATAACTGGTTGATATACTGCTGGAGAGAAAAAGGGAGATGATGGAGCAGAGGGAGGAGGAGTAGGGGAGGAAGAAATGAATGGAGGAGGGCAGGAAGACATGGAGGAGAAAGGGGAGGAAGACACGTTGGAGGAGGGGGAGGAAGAAATGGATGGAGAGTGGGAGGGGGGAGGTGAAGGAGGATGGAAGGGAGGATTAAGAGCAAATGATGGACGTCGAGGGATGGGGCTAGGAGAGATGAAGGGAAGTGTGGAGAGGAGTGGTATCAGGAGGATTCAGAGGACACTAATGAGACAAATTAATCATAGCACACACACACACACACACCCCACCCCCCATCTTAAACCCAGAGAGAGCTCTACTCAACAGTGGTGTGGGTATGTGTGTTTGTATGATATAGGCCTGGCAAGAGAGGGTAGAAAAAAAAAATCAATGTAAACAAACAAACACACAGAGAGACACTCTGCGGTGCCCCTGGCTGGCATGCTGTGCAGGATGGGATTATTTATGTGATTGGATAAGTGAGAAAGGGGGTCCCCGAAGACAACGCCATGCATTCATTACACACAACAACACCAGGGGTGTGTCTCTGCAAGGGGCGGAGCAGTGTGCTCACTGTGCTAACCGTGCTTCATGATATGAGATAATGTGAAGCTGGCAAGGTTAGGCTCCAGCATGGTGAGCCATGATGCTACAGACAGTCAAGCCAACATGAGGTTTGCTCTAAGTGTGATAGTCCACTCGGGCGGGGGGGCATTTAGGCTTCACATATACAAAGTAGAACATTAAACTACAATAGGTAAGATAGCGAAAGCTAACACATAAGATTGATTTGATTTATATTTTTCCTCACAACTCTGTTCACCATTCAAGACTGCTGCATTTATCTTTTAATGTTCACTGACTAATACTCCATTCATAATACACACCCAGCAACACGCATCAGTTTTCTGATTTTGGGCTAATGTTGTTATTGTGCGCTGTTGTTGGTTCATCATTCAGTTTCCACAATTTAGCACCTCTGTGGTGGTAATGAGGAAGGCAGGGCTGTAGCTACCATTGAGGACACCAAATGTATGTCCTTGGTATTGTTTCAGGGAATTTGTGGTTTTAGGAACTTGAGGTGTTGTTTAGCATCTTGCTATTATTTCTTTTTCATCGTTTTCCTGTGAATCCAGCATGGGAAAGGTGGATGACACCACCAATAAAAAAATACTATATAGAGAGGTAATTACTGAATGTAAATACACTGAATGACTATTGCAGAAAATGCTGACCATAGATACAATCAAAAATGGGGTCTGATTTCATGAAAGTCTTAAAGATAGTAACTTTAAAACATAGGATCTTTTTAAGGCTGATATCTTTTTGGGCTTAAAGAGTGCTTTGAAGTTCATGCTAACATATCGGTTTGCTATCATGCTCACAATGACATGCTGATGTTACCAGGTATAATGTTTCCATCTATTCACCATCTTAGTTCAGTGTATTAGTATGCTAACATTTGCTAATCAGTATTGATAAATTGAAATGTGACCTGATAGTGGTACTAGAGGGAAAAGTCAGGGAATCAGTAGGATGCGTCTCTCTGGGGACAATGAATGTCCGCACAAAATGTCATGACAATCCATCCAATAGTTGCTGAGATATTTCAGTGTGGACCAAATTGGTAGACAGACCGACATTGCCATGCATAGAGCCATTTGTTTATTTATTTTTTAGCATAGCTAAATTTAAATTTAAAAAAGTAATTTTGTATTTTTCCACCAGAATTATAGTATTGGCTGCTTAATATAGGGTACTTAGGGCTTTTAAACAGCATTTAGAAAATCATGTAAAGACGTTTAAAGAAAATATGACCGAATGGTGAAATTAGTAATTAAATGTGGAAAAAGATTAAATTACTCATGTAATGTCAAAGACAGGGATAGGTACCAAAACCCGGTATTAAACGGGCCTGGGGCTAAATTATTAAAGACAGTAGTATTGATAAGAAATAGATTTCCTATTTATTTAGGCTACATAAACATTATCTTGCACCTTTTATCTCACCAACTCCGTTTCTAATTTGCAATAAGATTAAGACATTGGCTGACTTAAAGTATTTGTGCTAAATGTGAAACCTAGGAGTATCAAAATATACAGCCAAGAGTGATGAATGAAAATTGGGCTTTAAGACACACTGCAGGAGAATTATGTAGATCACTGAGGAGTCGTAGGCATGGCCTGTGATTGACACATCAGCCAGTGCACGTTTGACTAAACGTCAACACACCAATGCACATGATAAATGATAATGAATGAAATATGAGATGTTTTCAAACCAGGTTCATCATCAAATCCAGTTAAAATTAGAGAGCAAATCTACCAGTTTACTGTACTTTTATGACCTCTTTTGTATTTTAGAAGTATAGTTTTTAATTCAATCATACTATCATTTAACGTACATTTGTAAGTTCCGCTCCTCATATATTTAAACCATGAGAGACTAATATAATAATGCTGATACTACTACTCCGACTATTACTACTACTTGTCCTCCTCCTACTACACCTCTCAGGTGGTGGTTTTCTATTTGTACCTAGAATAAGATCCAGATCTGGTGAGGCTGCTTGTCGCTACCTTGGTCCTGATCTCTGAAACAGGAATGGATTACCTGAGAACTGTCACAACTGTGCGCACATTCAAAAGCAACTGAAAACATGTCTATTTTCTCAGGCTTATGGTTAGTTACTGTGTGTCTCTGTGTTTAACAATGTGCTAATGACAAAATATCATTGCAGCCTGCTAAAGGCTTGGTGATAGTGAACCCATCCTGACATAAATCATGACATATTCAAAGACTTATAGTCTGCAGTGAAGGAAGTTTATGCTTGCATTGTGTTCCAAACAAATAGAGGACTAGCTTTCAGCTACAGATGTTTGTTTATAGGCAGCCCTGATACCTGTGAAATAGCAGATAATGTGTGTGAAATTCTTGTGTGGCCTTCTTACAAGAAAAAATTTATATGTAAGGAAAAAGCAGCTAGCATCAGGGTTGATCAGCAAGGAGTAGTATATATTTCAGACAGATGGAGTTTACAGCATTTTGGAACTCAGACAGGTTCAGGTGAGCTATCAATTAGTGGACTGATGCTAAAATACTTTTGTGTCATTTTCTGGTACTTCACTTATTATTTTATATGTTTGAATAATACAACTGAGCTAATGTGCAACTTGTCACTTTCAAAAAGCCGGAATAAAGGATGTAATTAATATGTACATTGGTATATACAGGTGTATATACTGTGTGTGTTATTACCTCCTCTACATTAGAGGCAGTCTTGGCTGAGGTCTCCATGAATATGAGGCCGTGTTCTCTGGCAAATGCTTCACCTTCCTCTTTCTTCACCTCTCTCCTCGACTCCAGGTCACTAAAAACACACACAAACACATGTTAATGCAATGACGTCATGTGTTTTCAATCAGGAAAAAACTGGTCAGCCAAAAGTAAACAGATTGTAACGTAGTACATTGATTGTTATGACCAGGAGTGCAGCAGGAATAGTGATATTTTACCTAATCACAGAATAAGCTAACTCAAGTCAGAAGCACTGAAATTCTGTGATATAAATGACCAGTTTTCTCTAATGTATTAAACCAGGATCTGAGCTTCTGCTCATGATGACATATCGCTGATAACAGCAGGTAAAGAGGACTCAGACTTTGTTGTTTTGACTAAAAAACATTTTTTTAATGGAGTTATGCTCTCTGCTGCTAGCTGGCTAACAGCTGCATGTAAAATTAATGTTGATGCTAATTTCATAACTTGAACAGTTCTACCTCAACTGTTAGGAAAACCTTTATATTAAACATTGATAAGTGTGTGAGTCCGTCTGGTAGATTTGATAGATAGTTTTCAAACAAAGTAAAATTATTTTCAAGGTATTTGTATCAACAACAGCATTTTTTTGGCATATCATTTTTCTTGCGTAACGCTGTTATGTAACCTTGGGTATCACGTGAGCCGTCAGTGTAGCTGAGGTTTGCTGCAGAAGCGAACTTCCTCATTTAAATTTGACAAGAGTACATAGAATATATACAAAAGTAGAATTAGTTTTAAGGTCTCTGCAATTCTATCAAGAGCCCTCTTTTGACATAACTTTATCTTACACAATGCTATGCTACAGAGTAAAAAGTATTGTGAATAACTAGAGCAGGTTTGTTTCAGATCTGAGTTCCTCATTTAAATCTGACTAAATCATATATTTAACATAATTATATATACATAATATACATAACATAATTATTAAACTTTGAACACAAGGTACAGTGCGAAGTTAGGACCAGGAAGTGGACCAGGACCAGGCATAACAGCATCCCAGCTTGCTTGGACAAATGTTAAACAAACCATTGTTATACAGCACAATAGTCCTAAACACCACTGATGGCTGCCACACATTGTTGAGGGTCGAGTCTTACGTAGGACAGGATGTGACCATCACTGCGTCATGTATCTTGCAGGAAAAAGGATCTTACCTCTTGTTACCAATGAGCATGATGACCATATTGGAGTTGGAATGTTGGCGAGCGTCCTCTAACCAGGTCGTCAAGTGGTTGAAGGTGTCCCTTCTGTTAAAACAAGCACAGAATCTAGTTTCACATTGATAAAACAGAAAACATTTTCTTTTGTAAAACGGTGAATGATGTCCTTCCTCTTGTAATGTTTACAACCATTTAAACACCTCATCACCTGTTCTTTCACCTTTTATGAGAATTCAGATTTGACCTACCAGCTATTTTTATTTAAATGCTCTTCCTAAGTAGATCTGAACAGAAAAATGTACTTCTACTTGTGTACATTTGCTTTAAGCATATATTTGGCCCCAATAACAATTGCTTTGTTTTTAATGCTGACAAATGTGGATGTTTGTAGGAAGTTTGGGTGATCTTCACATATCTGAACATGCATTAACACTTGAATTATCCAAGTATTTTTGGGGGGCATTTTATGCTTTAATTAGAGAGTCAACAGTATATAGATGTCAGGAAACAAGAGAAGACAGTGATGGGGAATGACACAACAAAAGTCCCCTGTCAATCCAGGACATTGCCGTTCATGGTCGAGGCCTTAAACCCCTCAGAGTGACGACTAATGCAGAACATTTGTGATTTGTGCAGGGATATAAAAATACATCCATGGGGTTAAAATAACATATCAATTATAGAAAAAAAACTAAATTAGGCCTAACACTAGCAGGATAGCTGGAACTAACAGACTCTAGGCTATAAGCTACTGATATCATGAACCTTTGCCACAGTTAATACTACACTGTTGCAGATCAGTAAAGATTTCAGTTGATGAGAATTAGATCTGGCTTTTCGTTCTAGTTTACAGTCCTCAAGCGTGAGGCATAATGTCTAAAGTCCCTCAATTGGCCCCTAGAGGTTGTAATGTCCCACAATGTTCATATTAAAATGAACTCCATACCTGCATTTGCAGATTAGGTCAGAGCTAAGTACCCCACGATTCTTCATGGATATCCACAGAAAATGCATCAGGGCATTAGTTTTTTGACATATTTTTCCTGCTTTCAGCACATCAACTTCAAGGACAAAATGTTCACTTGCTGCCTAATATATCCCACCCACTGACAGGTGCCATTGTAACGAGATAATCAATGTTCTTCACTTCACCTGTCAGTGGCCATAATGTTATGGCTGATCGGTGTATAAGCCATTGTTCAAAGAAAAATGGCTCCAGCCATTTCTGCATACAAGCGCACTGAGCTGCTGTAGGGTTTATCTGATCCCTGATCAGTTCCACCACTGAATGATCTGTCTGGGTGAGGGAGCAGCGTGAGTTAGAGCATGTGAAGACAACAAAACTTTTGTCTCACTTGTAGTTCGTAAATATGATTAATTCATGCGTTTGTGTTAGCTTATGGATAGTTGTTAGCTAACGCTAGTTAAACACTTGTTAGCATGCTAACACACTAAACTAAGATGTGAACATGGTAAACATTATACATGCTCAACATCAGGATGTTAGCATTGTTATTGTTGGCATGCTGGTGTTAGGATTTAGTTAAATGCCCTGCTCTTCCTAAGTACAGCCTAACAGAACTGCTAGCATGGCTGTAGACTCTTGTTCCTATTTGTGTCCTGAAGGGACTTTCATACTCTACTTTCTGGATTTGCATCTGTGACCACAGAGTGTGTAGGGGTCTGTCTGATTGGTTTTATTACCTTGTGATGTCATAGACTAGCAGTGCTCCTGCTGCTCCTCTGTAGTAAGACCTGGTGATGGACCGGAACGACTCCTGACCAGCCTGCAGAAACACATACATATATTAATAAACAGAAATTGAAATTTTAATAATTGAAATGACCACAGACACCTGCTGATCCTTTGCTTTTCTAACAGCCCTGATCCTACTGGAGTTTGACTGGCTTTACAGGCCTCATCAGTCCCTACAGGTCATCCTCCCACCAGTCCTGTTTATGTAGTCTAGTCCTATACATGTTATGCACCATTTCTGATTGTTTAGCAGAATCCAGCTCCCAGTCTTCAGTCAGCTGGGGTAAGGACAGGACAGGACAGAGCAGAGCCTGTAACTGGATACAATGGAGCTCTCTCTTTCTTTCTCTGTGTGTAACAATCCCTTTCTTTCTCTCTGCTTGTGTGTCTAACCTCCCAGTTTCCCTGTTTATGACAGGGACGGTCACATTAGCTGTCGAGTCATATGAATTAAACCTGTAGCATTTACTGTATGTCGTATATACAGGTCACCTTGTTTGTTCACTCCCCATTCAAGTATTATCCCTCATTGTTTCACCTCCACTGTCTCTTCCTTGCATCACTCATCTTTTCATTCTTTCTCTATGAATCCCTGGTCCTCCCCTCTTTCCATCACTCCTTTCACCAGCTAGCGTTCTTACCACCCCCCTGCCATGTCTATTCATCCTCTGTCTCCATTCGATGTACAGTAACAATGTTGTCTGTGTTTCGTCCAGGCCAGAGTAGAAAACAAAACAGCACTCTATCCTAGCAGCTGCAGCCCTGTGCTGCTCTGACCTCATCTGAAAAACCAGACAGTCAGTCAGTCAGAAACACAGTCAGTCGCTGAATCATTCAGCAAGTCAGAGGACCAGGCTGCCAGTTTGTCACCCAGGAACCCAGTCTGTTGGTCAATAAAGCACTCGGTCAAAGAACTAGTCATTCAGTCACTGAGACAGTTAGACAGCTAGACACCCGTTCAGATGGGCATTCAACCAGTCACCCAGAGGACCAGTCAGTGAACCAAACAGCCAGTTAGATGGCTACATTCATGGAGCAGTCAACCAGTCAGTAATGCTATCAGTGAATAAATGATAAATAAGGGTGAAAGAGAGGGAACGCTGTGTCTGTGTGCCATCTGGCCTACATGCTTGTGTGCAGAAACACATACATGGACACACACTTATTCAAATGGCATGTGCAGCCTACACAATGATTCGACTGGTTTCTCTAGCCATTTGGTGGTGGTGTATTGTACAACAAGCTGGTAGGATAGAAAAACTGCAGTAGTCTGAGTTTTGAGAAGCCGAACGTCACTGTTGTAGGCCTTTTCCTCTCACTGCCCCTCTCGTGCTTGGAGCAGTGTTTTTCCATGGAACTCTAGCTCCACCTGCTGGCCAACTGGATAACTGCATGTACAGGAAACTATAGTGCACTGACCCAGTAGTTGGAACAGACCTGAAAAAAGATATAATGTTCTAACATCCACATTTGCAGTCTTGAGCAATTAGGTGCATTTACACGTCTGCAGGTAATTGTGTGGCAACTGTGTCATATGTCTGAAACATAGAAACACACAGCACACTTAACTCATACTGGATGCACACTGTTTCTAATACCTCTTTGAAGTAGTATTCAAAGCTAAGTGTACCCCATAATTCACCACAGTCTGAATTCAGCCAAAATATTATCAACTTTCAAACACGACGTAGTTATTGAAGAACCTCTATAGATGGAGAAATCCATTCTTCCCTAAACTTTCCTTACTGTCAACTGATTGTAACAGTAAGGCTGTACACTTGATCCTACTTATGTGTTCATTATGTGGAAATAAAATAAAACCAACAAAGCATCTGAACTGGACTGAGCCATGTATTTTGTATTTGTGTCAGGGACAGGATGTTCTTATTAATCACATGTTTCCCAGTGAGCTCTGATAAACCTCAACGAGCTCCTGGGCATTGCAGTTACCAGAAGCACATCTTATAGGCAGGCACTTGATTAAATGCAAATACTCTAAGTGTGTGTATTGGGACAGACCCAGACTTTTCCTTGACCTGTATGAAAATGGTGATGAGGCCAAGGGAAGATGTAATGCATAATTCATAAGGAGGTAGGGAAAGACAACCATGGTGCTAAGAGAGGTTATGTCAGTTGTAAATTAGTTTTTATATAAATATTCATCATAATTATTCATCAAACATGTTATTTATCAAATGCTAAAAACTGATTAAATAAAACAACATTAGCATGTCTTTGGTTTTCATTAGTTTTGACGAATTTGTCTAAAGCTGAAACTCTCCTTAATGAGTCCTAAGGGGGGAAAGGTTTTTTTTTAACACAACATGAAAACTTTTGCCAAAAATGAGTACAACGTTTATGAGTTAGCCTTCTTGTCATCTAACAGAGCTCAAAGTACATTGTTTTTAAAACCCACATCTAACTCTTTAATTCATTCCAGATCCCTTGTTTATCAGAGCATGTAATGAGACATGTATTATTTTCAAGCTCAGATATTAATATTAAAATTCACTAATCAAAATGAGCTTTCTGAGGACATTCAGAATTATATTTACATCAAAATAAAGCTTTTTCTTTTTTATTAAAAAGATTTGTCATTACAAAATCACAGGTTAATGTTTAAGACCTCTAATGCCTACATTTCAGAGACTTCCATACATTTATAGCCTTGCATTTAGGTCATTCATTTACATTTTTTTTCAGGTCTTTTTACAGTCATCAACATGCCAGCACAATAAGGGAAGCCTCCTTTAAAAAAAATATACAATACATATATTACCGTATCCCAGATCTGCAGTTTGATCTGTTTGCCATCTATAGTGATCATCCTCGCTCCGAACTCCACACCTAGACACACACACACACACACACACACACACACACACACAAAAAGAAGAATGTGAATTAGGTACCATTAGGTACTGACTCAAAAAGTCCTGCTGCTTATCAATAAACCTTATAAGTTTATTTATCTTCTCAGGCATCATAGATCCCCATAAAAAATAACTGATTATAAGCATTATTAATCAAGACTAGGACATCATATATAATAAATAAAGAAACAGGGGCAAAAAAGATGTTTAGTATTATGGGGGGTTGTTACTGTCTGGTCGCAACATTTAACTTGTTTCACTCACTTTTTATTAGGAAAAATACTAAAAAAAAAAGAAAAGAAAAAAAATAACCCCACACCTCTGTTAGAACTTTTTTCCATATTCTTATTCTGATGATATCGGGGAATTTCCCCACGCCTACGTGTTTCCACATTTTCCAAATAACCTTGCACTATTTGTAAGGCTATACATCACTTACACTGATCAGGAGGTTGTTTTCTTAACAGCTCATGAACAGCAGAATTAACATTAGTTTAACTACATACCAATATCACACACTCATCACAAACTCTCACACAGTCCTCTGGTTAGTCCGCTTCACACCACAAACAAACTGCACCAGAGTCTGCTTGCTTGATGAACAACTCACCTCAGCTAATTACTTTTAATTAGCTCCACCTTTTCAGCCTGTGAGCACCAGCTGTACTGATTTTTCAGTGCTTTCTAACAAGAGGCATGTGTGTAATTAGTAAATGCTAAACTATGAGATGAATATATATGTAGTGAGAACGTTGCTTTAGTGCCGAGTGTGTTGAGGACAGGTACTCTTACCGATAGTGAGGTCGTGAACTGGCTGAAACCTCTTGTCTGTGAACTGTAGTAATAGACATGACTTCCCCACACCTGAAAAGCAAATACACAGCACATTAAAGATGGTCTAATGAAGCAGCAGTGGCTGGAACAGTGATTATGCACATACAAGCATGAACACACTCCAGAATCATTTTTAGGGATGTCACATATGATGAGAGTAAAATACTACACGTACCAACATCATTATAAAATCAATTACTTTTCCTAGCTCTGAACTCCCACACAGCACAGACACACTGCTGTTTGTAGGTGACAACACTCTGCAGTTACAGATGTACAACAATAATTAATGTCATACATATAATTCACTGAAATCTAATATGGTGATACTGGAGTCATCCAGTTCAAACAACATCAGCAGGGAGCTTACACACTATTTTTCCAATCTCGCTTCAGTCAGCTCAGTTAACCTGAACAAGCTGTTAGTGAGCCAACTCACCAGCTGGCTTCTTTGTATGTGTGATGCCACTGTTGTTTTTCCAAAAGGGCACTGGTGAATCTGCTCATTATTAACACCACTCTACTCACTACTCTCTATGACTTAAGTTCTGAATGTTGCAGGCCGTCACAGATCCACAAACACTCCGATGGACTAACACTACAGTCATGTCATGATCCGCCAACATTCATTTCTTTAAATTTCAATGTCCGGCTTTGATTAGTTTTAGGAATTCAGTCCAAAACAAACAACAATAAACAGTGCAGAGGATCATTGGATTAAAAAGTCAGATGTCGATTTGATTATAAAATCAAAACCAATTTTAATAGCATCATGAAATATGTGTGTGGAAATGCTATATGTCATCAGAGTCGTCACATACAAAAAACGTGAGCTGTTAACTTTCTTGACACATGCTAAAAACACTTAGAAGCAATAAAAACACACAAAACAGGTTTGGTGTAGCAGCTCCACTGCAACCTCTTTCAGCCTTGAGCAGTATGAAGGGAAGGTCTATAATGAACACCTATAAAAACATTTTTATTTTCAGTATGCCTAATGTGATTACCAAAAGTGAAACAGCAATGTGTTATAATCAGTTGTTACTGGGAACATGTACCACACCAAATGAAGCTTTTAGAGATGAATCATACCAATTACAATTAAAGGATAGCTTCACATTTCTTTCAAGTATATCTTAATATAATACTCAAATGCCCATATTTAGATTGAAATTTGAGTTATTGTTCGGTGTAATTATTTTTCCTGTTTGTTGGCCATGAAAAGATCCAATCCTAATGTGCTGCAAGTCCAACATAAGAGATGGGGAAACCCACAGTCCTTGATGACTTGATGCTTTCTAAAGCTTAGTCAAAGCCAATATGAGGAGTATAAGTATCAGCAGTATAAGTTAGCCAAATCAAAAGGGTATTTTAGAACAAAATCAGTGTGGGGTAGAGCTGAAACGATTTTTAGTAATTTATCAAACAACAATCCAAACATTCTCTGTTTTTAGCTTCTCAAATGTGAAGATTTGCTGCTTTTCTATTAATATTTCTTTTAATAGATTAAATTAATAATTAGCTACAGGCTTAGTAGGGAGATAGTAACAAAAAGAGGAATTTCTATAAAATGATCACTTGATTTGGCTAACTCAGACAGCTTATAATAGTTTTGGCTGAACTTGAATGCATTTTGCACAGAATAAAGAATTTGGATTCTGTCACCCATCTCCTATAGGAGATATGATTACAGCAAGCAATAACTCTTTAAATGTACATATAGGCATGTGAGTGACACTAGAAAAAGTCTAAACCTATCCTTACAGTAGTTATTGAAGCAATGATGCATCAATTTACATTACCAAAAAGAGGACTTTAACTAGAAGAAAAGTAATCCACCAGCAATGAATTCAGCCTGCCAACCAATCCAGATGTATTCATCAACCAATGCTGCTGACTGCCCTGTATTCATATCTAAGGCTAATGTACTGTACTTGCTTGAGAAATAATGTTTTAATGTCTATTTGAGACTAAACGATTTTTTAAAAAGTGAAGTGAATCATCTTCACCTCAATCTAATATAAAAGTGTTTCAATTTTAAATGTGCAGCTTTTAAGAAAGGTCAAGAGTGCCCAAGAGATAAAGAAAAATTGTTATTTAATGCTTATTTTGGGTTCATGAAAGGATGAGCATTCAACGGCTTGAGGTTAGGGATCGCATTTAAGTACACATTTGAGGGAGAGAAAAGTGATGGGAGGAGGGGGAGAAGAGAAGAGAATGATGCTAATGAGATGGCCAGAAAGAGACATACATTCGAGGAAGTGACAGAGAGGGACGTGGTCTTCCTCGCTCATGGTTTCCAAGGGTTACCATTGCCAGGCAGCGGCGTTGCTGGGCAGGGATTGTGTGATGATGATGATGATGATAAGAGATGGAGGGAAGGATGGAGGGATCACGAGTAGGGCAGCTACATAGAGGTATAACAATCATGTCATCGTCACTTCCATCACACTTGTGTACACAGTGAACAGACACCCGCTTAAAATACACTCTTCTACTGCCAAGGCTCAACGGCCAACATTAAGAAAGGAGGAAACATTAAGCAATTTAGCTTCTATATGCTAGAATTTTTCTAATTAGTTAAATGACCATTCTAGCAAAGCACAACTAACTATTTCTAGCCAAGAGATAACAGCATGACGCCTGTGGTACAGAGCATGAGCCAACTGTCTAAGGCAGCCCACAATCAAAACCTGCTGTGACTACAATATTAGTGGAGAACTATGCAATATGTAACAGTGCAAGGTCTTTCCTACAGCTTCTAGAGGTAATAATGCCTGACCATAACAGAAGCTCTTATCATGCAGAGGTAATTCAAAATGTGAAAACACCCACTGGGTAGGGGTGTAATGTTTCTGAAACTGAGACCGAAACCGCGGTACACACGTCCACGGTCTCGAGATGTGGTTCCGTCTTCCTGTGTTTGCCCCACCCCATCCCGGTGCAGCATGTTGAGCTCTCATTACGTTAATGTAAGAAAAGTTGGATTTATGTCTACTATTCTCATGCACAGAAAAACTTCAAACACGTCATTTACGACGGCGTCACCCAGATGTGCCCATTAGCGGAACAAGACAAAACCAGACTGGAAGGAGAGTCCTTCTCCCCGCAGCATTCAGGTAGCCTCTCACTGCAGATTCTGGCCATGCCAAAGTAATAACTAATGCTACACGAGTGTTAATCACCGCAGAGACCATACTTGGTCGTAGAGAATTAAGAATTTAAGTATATGGTCAAAGTGCCTTCATGTGTGTTTCAGTCAGTCCATTGTGCCAGCCCTGTATAAACGAGCACAAGCAGCAGTTTTTCAGCAATTATCAGCAGGTCAGACTCTTAAGATGGAGCTTTACTGACATTTGTGTTATTAATTTTTTCTTATTGACAGTATGCCAGTATTTGAGCGCTTTAACTGTAAGAATTAAGGCCAATGAGCCACTGTTGAATGTTTACATTTTTCAAAATAAATTACAAAAATGATATTTTCCATTCTTTTGTTTTCCCGTTGTACCGAAAACGTACTGAACCATGTCCCTACAACCGAGGTACACAATGAACCGAGAGGTTTGTGTACCATTACACCCCTATACCGCTGGGCTACCAGAAAACAAAAAGGCCAGCCACGTGACTGAGGGGCTGGTTAGAAAACAGCTGACGGGATGATTGAAAGGTGGATTAATTTAGATGCTCTGGCCCACTCTGATTCAATAGATGTGGACCAATGAGATAAGCACTGGTAAACATTCTGCTTCCTTCCACTCTACAGTAAATGGTAGGTCTACTGTAGCTAAAAATCTACTAACTATGACAAAGCTTTGACAAAAACTTTAACATTAACAGAGAATATGTAGGCTGCTGAAAAATTAACAGATATTTTATGCTTGAAAGATGATGAACTTGAATTATTATCACAACTAAATTTTAGCAATAAAGAGATAAGCAGCTGTACTTGGTTTAAACAAGACTAAATGCTTGTCTACACGGGAGGTGATAGGGTTAGGGTCTTTCGTCTCACTTATGTCTGATGGAAAAAATAAGCTATATGCACGTAAACACAACCAAGTCTATTTTCTTCCATTTTATGTGAGTAACTACAATGCTTGTGTGTTGGGCTTTAAGCGCTGCCAAAATGCAAGTGACCTACAGTCAATACATGTATTTAGGCACAGTGGAGCTTTGAGCTAAATGCCTACATCAGAATGCTAACAATGACAATATTAAAATGCTGCTATTCAGCAGGTATAGAGGGTCACCATCTTAGCTTAGTGTGTTAGCTTGCTAACATTTGCTAATTAGCACTAAACACACAGTACAGCTGTTAGTACGGTCGTTAGTTTTGCAGACATTTTGTCATGAAACAAAGTAGTGGACAAACTGAAATCATGGCCTGCTGGTGGCGCCAGGTGAAAAGCTATAGGGTCACCCAGGGAGACCTTAAATGTCTGTACCAAATTTCATGGCAATCTATCCAACATTTGTCAAGAAACTTCACTCTGGACTAAAATTGTGAACAGCCAAACCAACCGTCACTGCCAGGCCCCAAGTGTGGCTAAAAATAAATAAAAATGAAATGAAAATAAATATAATGATAATCAATACAATGAACAAAAGAACCAATCCAAATTTTGTTTGAGCTTCTCTATGGGGTATGTCTACTAGTGCCTTAAACACAGTGGTGTTTTGAGAGGCAAAGCCCTTGTTGCCAGAAATTACAGGCTCTGTCAAGAGGTCCTGCACACTGATGACTGTTCTGTGAAACACATCAATGCTGGTGTTAACATTTACATTTCGCACCAAGTTTATAAAAATCAGCATTTCATGGGTTGAAAATGGCTCAACACGCCATCTACTGTTTTAAATCAGCCCTGAACCTGCAAGGCCAATGCTGACATAGTCAACCGGTTGGGACCTGTCTATGTCAAGAAATTTATATAAAAGTCAGTGTCAGTCAGTCTCCCCCGTGTCCCCTGAGCCACACACTACGTAGCCACGAGGCCATGCCTCCTACAGTCATTGTTCCCTCACTCGTTGCATTTTTTGAATTTGCTGGGAGAGAGGGTTAATATGAAGGTGTAGTTATACTTTCGTGTATTTTTTAGATGAGGCTTTCAGGCTAGAAAGTCAATGATAATCTAATCTTTCCTATTAAAAGAATGAGGCATCAATAAGCATCTCATTTTGGTAGGGTGTTACAGGTGGTTTTACTTAATTTACATTCATCAGCTAATGGCTTGTGTTGCAGATGTTTTGGAGTGTTCAGAAAGCAAATGAGATACTGCTCTGCTCACTTAGAGCAGTAACCTGAAGCCTAGCAAGGTCAGCAGATTGCACCGCAATCCCTGCTGAGGAGTCTGACAGGAAGTCTGTCCAGATGAAATGTCCTCCTACAGTAACTACTACTAAGGTGCCTTCAAGCATGGCAATTGAGCTCTAGTCACTATACTGGAGCTGCCAAATGACAGTCATCCCTGTGGCCGACAGTAGGGGGCAAGGGATTTGCGGTACCTGAACATCCAATCTTATAAACACTAATATGGGGCTTACTGTAGTCTAGGAATCTAAAACGTTGGCCATGTAATCACAATGTTCCCTGTTCCTGCAGGGGACCTTTGTTGCATTTCTTCCTCTCTCTCTCACTCTGAAATCATTGGCCCTGTTTAAATGCACACTAACACAATCTCTACCCTCAAGACATTACAAATTACAGATTAAAAAAAGCACAAAGATCACGAAGATATTAATTCATTCATTTACAGTTTTGGTTTTAATTTGTATTATTTGGGCATGCCTATTTTTAGTTCAGCTTTTATTTTGTTTCAGTTGTAGTTAGAGTTTATTTGAATTGATATACAAATTACTAAGGTGGGACTACAAACAAATGTATGATGTAAGTATAGACTATGTGAGCATGTCTAAATACAGTCTCTAGCATGACTTGTTCCACACATTAACCTTGACAACAGTTTTAACAAGTGGTTGGTGGAAGTGTAACACTAAGTAAGAAGTTACCTGTGATCCACACTGCACCTCAAGTTTTTGAAAACAGGGTCAAACATCTTTAAAAAGTGGTGAGTCTCTGGAAATTTGCAGACTTGCAGGTCACATCAGTGTCTCCATTAGAACATCCTAGCTGCACTATAGGCTCCTTCTGTTTGAAAATATGTATGTTTTTAAAATTATTAGGAAAACAGTGATATGAAAAGGAATAATTTGGATTATAATTTATCCAGACTATGTCGCACAGGCTCAACTGTTTAGTTCAAGGACCTACTAAAATATCTGACCTCTGAGGTAAAGCAGTACAAGAACTGGTTAAGGAAAGGAAACCAGGAACAAAATTGTATGAAACTAATGGCACTGGGTCTTCCTCATTCTCTGAGTGGTAGTACTTCTAAGCCAAGATCTAAGCCAACTGCATGAGTCAAATTATGGAATTTTCCTCCACACTTCTAACTATCTAGTCCCATTTGACTACTAACTAACAAAAATCCCAGCCCCAGTTGGTATGAAGCACGTAAGGGTTAGACTGCAGCCTGGAAGGCAATGGAGGGAAAACCAAAGCATTTAAAGGCAGAAATATGAAAACAATGAATTTCTGTATTCTGTAATAAAGCATCTGTTGCCATACAGCTGGGTTTATTCCCAGAGGTTTATTCTGGGTGAAGCTGCTGGTTTTGTAAATTGGGGATATACTGTTATTTGTTTTGGTGTATCAGGACTAAACATGGCAGTTACTAGTGTAGAAATAGACACACCCAGCTGAAACATGTCAAACTACTGTAGGCCATGACTAGCCTCGGATAATGAAGAACAGATAACACATGGTTGTATAAAATAAAAGCCAGTGCATCTCCATTAGTCTGCAGGAGGTCGAGATAAGGACCTGACTTTATATTATAAAGGTAGGCATGCAAAAGTATGGCAAAATAAAACAATTCATTAAAATAATAAACGTGATCATGTAAGTCACTTTGTAAATCCTTACAACACTTCTGCAGTCTCTTACCAGAAAGAGATGGTAAGAGGCTATGTGGTTAACAAATGTGACCAAGTCTTTTTATTTTGTCATTAGTATTTTTCCACATGAAAAGGGGCTTTCAGTAAAAAATTCATTCCATTTACCAAGATATATGGTGGGTCAATGCTGAAACAATTCCTTTTTAGTAAATTATTAGTAAACTATACACTATTTGACCATTGGTCAAAAATGATCTGTGCTAATTTTTCTAATTGGCTTAACATTTTAGTCAATTATTAAATCAAATATTAAAAAACTGTTGGCTTCAAAGATGCTTAGCAAAAAAGTAAAAACTTTGGACTCTGGTAACATGTCATGTAAGAATGTCTGTATAAATTGCCCCCAACAGCTTTTTATTTGGGGGGTTGGTGTCAACTCCGCTTTGGAAAAAAACCTTCCAAATGATGTGTCTTTCTCTATCTTATTGTCAAAAAAATGAGGCTAAAACAGGTGTTAGGATGTATTTGGAATAATCAACTCACCTAACTCTGATCACTCCAACTCTCTTTTACAGAACCTGACTGACTGCTTTTTCAGTCTTGAATAACCCGCAGCAAAAAATTAGACAGATAATATCCCTAAATACAATTCATCATCAAAACCAGCTTGCATCTGGAACATCTGGTCATATATCATAACACAGAATAATGCACATACATACAATATATATAGTTTCCTGCTAATATGATCTGTGTGTTTATTTTCTATGTGGAATGTCAACAGCGTACCTGGTGATGTCTTTGTTGACAGAAATCATGTGATCCAGTATTAGCAAACATCCTCCAACAAATTGACAACTCCTTCAGATATTTGCAGGCCTACAGCTTTGGGTCTCATCATTTCCAGAGATGTAGCATTTGGCCACCTTATGGCTTGGTTATTAACATTTAGAAACTGGAAGTAGGATAAGTTAGCCTTTTTCAAAATATGGATACAGGAAGTGATATTTATATTATTACAACTCAAGAAAATAAGATTTTTGTTGAGACATGGACTGTTTATTGCTCATGTAAGAAATGACAATCTCATCTGGAATCTAACCTGAAAGATTATGTTACTGCTGTGAAAAATTGTTTCTTTTTATCTCATCCATGCTTTTTTGAGATTTACTTTTTAATTATATCGCAGTGTGTAGGGGTGGGGAGATTCTTAGATGCATTGTGATCCTCTCTTAAACAATTATGTCTCGATGCAGAAAACTCAATCGGCTATTTAAAATTGAACTCTCAACATTATGATCACCTGTAACAATTTTGTAAGGAAAGTATGTAGTACAGCTGAACCAATTGTGTGGTGAAACTGAATGGATGTAAAACATGTGTCGTGTTTACGTTCTAAGCTAGGCTACATCCTTGGGCTACTTCTTGAGTTTTGGTGAGGATGGCTGAGCGTGAGCAACCGAAGATGGATACAATCCGACTGCCTGGCTAGGACTGGGCGATATGGCAAAAACGGTCCATATCAATAATTTTTCCGATAAATGTCAAATCATTCTTTATTATTTTAAAGGCTGATTTTGCTCCTGAGTGAAAGTTGAAGAAACCAGTTGGTTTGGATTGGCCCTTTCATTCCTGGCATCTAATTGGCTCTTTTGATCCTGCAACGTGATTGCATTATTTATTCCTGTGGCGTGATTGGCTCTTTTAATCCTGGTTTGTGATTGGGCCAATTAGAAGCCAGGATCCTTCTCCTTATCATTCTTCTTCTTGTTTAATGGCAGGTGGCAATTGGTGTTTAAGGTCCCTCTCCTGGTGTATGGATCATTTAATTATATCAAACATTTATCGAACATTTGTTATATTTATATCGAGGAAAATTACAATCACAATAATTATCATTATCGTTTCATCACCCAGCCCTACTGGCACCCCCTGGCTTAAAGATAGCATATGGAAGCATTTTGGCATTAGAAAGCAAAATGTTTTATGCATCAAGATCACATTAACAAGCGCCAAATGTGGGTAGATTTTCCGTTTGGCGAGTAAATCTTGGAAGGCTATTTGCCACACTGGCGGGTAAGACTTTGCACCAAAATAGTCATGTGTTGTCAAGTCCGTCAGCATATATTCTCTTCTGCTAAAACCCACTAGCTTTGTGCTCACTACTGCAACGTACAACAGTGGATTAAGTTGTTCTTCTACTACTTGCGCTTCAAAACTCTCTCACCTTACTCAAAGGCACAGCCGGGTGGCGGAAGCCGTACCACACATCCAAAAACATTAAAACTGCATAAAATACTAAGATGTGAACACTGGATCCTGGAAAACACATTAGATCAGTACATCTTGGAATAGAAACGTAACCTGCCTAGAAACGAGTTTCAAATGAACCTGTTACGTGAATTAAATTGAATTATACTCAAAATAATTGTGGGGTCCCTGATAACCAATACAAAACAGTTAACAGAAGGAAATAGGGGCCTCAAAAAGTTAATTTCGGACACTGATGCATCGATGATTGTTTTATAATCGCATCGTAGCTCTCTGAATCAGAATTGAATCAAATCGTGAGGTGCCTAGAGATTCACCACCCCAAGCAGTGTGTATATGCCTCTTGATCCAATGTGAGGCAGGGTACAGCCAGACGGAGCTCGGTCAAATAGTGTGGGATAGGGTAAAGTGATGAATTGCTGTTTTTACTGAAATATATAGTAGTATCTGTTATCATGCCATCCCTATTCTTAACGACAAAAATCTTTTAAGGAAGATTTACATTGAGAATAACAAACGAGTGAGCCAACTGGGTTTGTGCTAATAAGGTTTGGAAGCATGAATCTCTGACAAGGTCCCAAGCACTCCCCACCCAAATTAGTGATGAACAGTGACAATACAGAAATGGCTGTTTTGATCAAACTCCTGACAGACCCGGTACCGGTAAAAAGTTCATAAAATGCTGCGGGTGTATTTTTTTTATCCCCGAATGTTTCTAAAAGATGAGGCCTTAACGCTACCAAAACAACACTCCAAGTGTACTTTGTCCAAACAATGTTTGTTTGGCAATAATTTCAATATTTTAGTTGGAAAGCTCTGGAAATATAAGGGACAGTCGAAATGAAACAACAGTACAGGTAATCCTCTCACTCCACTCCGACATGTTGGGTGTCGTATGAAACTAGAGAAGCTACTCTTTCCATTGATACCAAGCACAGCGTAGTCTGGGCTAACCAGCTGACGTAAGCCCCATAGCAAACACGCAGCCAAACTTCACATTTTACAGTCAACGTGTCAGGTTTTGTGTTTATGGCTCAATATTCCATCAAATCCCAAAGCGATTGTCACCAAAAGCAACTTATTTATTGTTTCCTTACCCTTTTTGTGGTCATTTTGAGTCAATCCATATCATTCTACGATCAAAATGGACAACATGGTGGTCTGTAGTGCAGAGACTGAACCCTGTGCCTCAGTTTCATACGCGGTCTTTTGCTGGCACCTTGTGGGCGTTTGGTGGCATTATACATTACAATATCTGTAATGCCATGATATTCTACTCATCGCGGCCTTTCCAATGGTATGTCACACTACTATGAGACTCCTTCCACTGAGGAGCTACATCCGCTTGTAACCATGACAGACTCGCATTCAACTTTGGGATTTTACGCATTACGCACGGCTTCTTCTGCTCGTATTGTATTTTTTGTGAACTGTTCACTTTTACAATGGCTGAGAGGCAGGAGAAAAACAAGTACACCACATTGGAGGCCTTGGAAGAGATTCAGAGGTTTAGTCATGTCGAAGTTCAAGATTCTTCCGACAGTACTGACGACGAATATTTTCATGAATATGGATCCAGTTTATGCGTAAGTTATTGTGTTTCTTTTGCATTTTGAACGCCTTTGCAGTAAGTTTGTTAGTTTCACTGATAATGTAAAGCCAAAAAAATGGCTGCGACTCCCCTACAACAACCGATCAGCTGTTTCGATGTAAAAGGACAAGCATGTGCCCTGTTTCAAGTTTTGTTGACACATTTTTCACCAAATCCAAATCAACCAAATCTGATATTTTACTTTTTATTTCATGTTAGTGAGTCTGTTACTATTATTCAGTAGCCTGAAAACCTTTACAACTGATATATCCATTAGAGCTTTATAACTGTATTCACAAGCTCTTATGCAGTCAGAATTTGATGTGACTTCATTATTCATCTGAGTATGTTATTTTGATAAACCAATGCAAATTGAGTCTTCAACATCTCTTTCTCTGTTTCCATAGTGAGGATGATGAAAAAGGAGACGAGGAGTTTGTGCCACCTGCACGCAAGACACGAGCAAGTTCTGCTACCTCAAGGCCTGTGACACACAGATCTCGGGGAGCCTCTGCCTTTAGGCCAACACAGAGATCATCCTCTACTACGAGGTAGAGGTCCCTCCCCCGCACCAGGGCCATCAACACAGTCAAAGAGGGGTCAGCAGAGACAACGTAGGCCTGCCAGTAAGCGGCCAAAGCGGGCTACCTCTGGACGTAATGGTGGTGATGAGCAGGAGAGGTGGCATAATCCAGAGGAGTCGGAAGTGGAACCACCAAAACCAAAGGTTGAGCCGAAAAATCCAGATCCAAATCCTGACACTGGGAATACATTTTCTGAGGTCTTACCTATCCATAGACATCAAGCTCATGCATATAGACCTGATAGTTGTGGAGCTATTCTTGATTTATTTTGGGTATGTCTGTTTAGGCGAACCACACCTGCCAGCACCCTAGGGTTTAACAGGTTAAGTAATTCAACACATCATCTCTGCAATAAAAACAATCTTTGTGAAATGTAATATTTTCCACATGTAAATACGCATATGAACAACAGATACTGTAGGCAGCTCGGAAATGTGTCATGTCATGTACACCAAAACAGATATTTTCTGATATTGCCCCCACCCCCCATTTCATCATCAAAAGATGTTAAGTGGCAGCTAATGCAAGTTAAGTTATTGCAATGATCTTTTATACTTTCTCATTTTGCTGAGGATCCCTTGAAACTCGTAAAAAAGCCAGAACCACACATGACGAAATTAGAAAGATAAACTGTACAGGGGACTATACAAAGTATTTCTGGTGTAGGCATACATGTAATCAAGCTAGGACCTTGGCTGCAACTCTCTTCAGCACTTGCTACTAGAGATAAACAACAACAGCAGCAGCAGGCAAAACATAAACCTGTTTCGCAATAACACCACAGTAAACTTGCAGCCCACCAAAGTGATCACCTAAAATAAATTAACACATATGCGCATTATTACCAATTTGGTTCAATAACTTTCACTATAAAAAACATTTTCTTGGTTTGTACTTCTGTACTAACAAAGTAAACAAATAAATGCATAAGAAATATTTCATAATGACTCAATTGTTGCTTTCTTGACTGGAGACACCTGTTTGGATCTTTACTGTATATTTGGCCCAAGTCTTTTACCTCAGATGACTGCTATTAACGCTGTCTGTTTCACAGTAAACAGATGACAACATTTACTAACTAACGTTACTGCTCCACTGGATTTCCACACAGGTTCTAGACGATATAAAAATCTACTATTTGGTTTATAAAAAATACATAACAGGAAATCTAACAACGACTCAAATTCGTTCAAATGAAATTGGGTCAGAAATAACAAGTGCTCTACGCCATTTTAGGGAATATTAGAGGCTTTAGCTTGACGTTCTGGCCTTCTGTGAGAAGAAGCTAAGCTAATGTAAACTGTGTTATTTGATGATGCGCCCCCAACAAAAAGAAATGGATTGTATGAATATCTGTTTAATGTAACAAGATCTAATGAACCGTTAATTTGCTGCCGTGACAGCTGTTTGCTAAATATTTAGTGAAACAGCAAATGTTAGCTAGGCAGTTAGCTAGACTAGCAAGCTGTGGCTAACACCCCCACCCCTCGACGCAAACGGACAAAAGGCCCAACATCCATCTACCGGTGTCAACAACTCCTACGCCAAAGTAGTATAGGAAAAGCTTGTGTTAGGGTGCCTATGTATAATTTTATGACACTGTCAGGGTGTCTTAAATATTATCCAAATATGTTAACAATGTAGAATTGAAGATGTCATCCCACCCCTTGCGTCTCTGCTTTTACCACGTCATTGACTATCCAACACTGCGGAAATACACCGCTAGCTAACCGCTAGACGCTATCTGAATGCTAACTGGCAGTCTAGCTGGCACTTGCTGCAGCTTACCCGTGTCTCCGATGATGATGTATTTGAAGAGGTACGCATACGCCATGGCCCCTAGTTTGTGTAGTCAGCTGTCTTGACCGCTACACCTTCGTTAAACCAACCGTGAACGGCGTGAAAAGGATAGCTGACAGCTTGTTAGCCTGGTTTTCTCGGTCGGTGCTGAGGAAGGAACAATAAACAGCCAGAGCCTCAGCTCTACGTCACACGGTCCGCCCTCGCCACGCTACAGTATGATGTCTTCAGGGTCTCCTCGGAAACTTTAAGACTTGTTTCATTACTCTCTTTACTGAAATAAAGAAATGGGTGTCAGTTGGTGTGGCCCCTTTCATACGTAAGCCAATCAGCTGAGTCCACATTTGATAATATAAATCTTATCATGTAAGAACATTGTAAGACAGAAAACAAACCGTTACAAGACAAGTCTAAAATCACTCTGGCGGTCCCTAGCGGCCGTGTTCTTCATTGCAGCCCACGTCTCAAATTTGACGGACAGAGCTGAAATTACAAAAATCATCCCATTTGTTTTCATGATAAAAAAACAACTCTTTTTGTGTTCTGTTACAGGCTGCTCTTTGCCTGTTAGAGTCACCATTATATGTGTTACGGTTTATGTTTACAGTTTAAAGTAAACTGTTTTGGTTGTATATGCAAAAAAGTGTTCTGTTTGCATAGATAACAAACAGAATGCCAACTGGCATAGACACAGACAAGGAAGCCATCATGAGACAAAAAATATGAAATCAAAACAAAAAACAATGTAACCATATCAAAAGGAATAACTTATGGCAAATAAATAGTTTGCACAGTTAAAAAAGCGTAATTAAACCACTTCTGTAGGTGATCTGTAGTGGCTCATCATTTCCTGTAGAGAGAAGCAAAGGGCCATATTTTTGAAAATCATTCATAAGAATAATAAAAAGAGAATATTAATGTTAGCTTCTGTCATCTGAGCCTACTAGATAGGGTTTTGATATGCTTAATATAGACTCAAAAATGCATACAGTTAGCTTTATAACTTTTCTTATTAACAGTTAACTTAGGTAATGCTTTAATAAAATGAAGGCATTTAAGTGCGGTATGGTGTCACAGAACCTCTCAATGGATAAGACTGATCTACCTATCTATATCCATGCAAAAGTAGTGGGGCCTGCCCCAGATCGTCCATTAATCGTCCATTAGTCGGTTGGCGGTTCGATCCTCCTGTCCACATGTCGAAGTGTCCTCGGGCAAGACACTGAACCCTAAGTTGCTCCCGGTGGAGGCCAGCTCCGTCCCCATGGAAGCACTTTGGGAACTGATAAGGTTGAAAAGCGCTATATAAGTGAAGTCCATTTACCATTTACTTAGGCTACATTGGAGTCAGGTTAGAAAGGGATCTCCTAATGACCAGGAAGTACAGGAAGAACAATCAAAGCAACCAGTAACTCTTTCAATGTCCATATGGGCATGTGCACATAATTGGGTGGTACAAGGATCATTTAAATCTGTAAGTCTGAAGTAAGCCTGGAAGAGGCAAACCCTCAGTTCTGTCTACTAGCCACACATAGCTTGATTTGAGCACAGACAATTTGCACAGACAGAACAGACTGTACATTTTTCGCAAATGTTGAGATTACAATTTGAAATTCAGTTACTAGATCACAGTTATACTCATCCCAGTAACACTTCTGTACTTTGGCATTTGGGGGTCGGCTTGTTGGCTTGTCTTACCGAGAGTTAGATGGAAGGTTAATAACAGTTTGCTCTCTCTGCCTTCAGTGGACAGACTGGTCTGGGTCATGGTAGCTTGGCACAGAGACTTGAGGTAGGGGGAGGGGGGTTAGACTCTACCAAAAGAAGAGGAATACGACTCCTGGTAATTCCAAAGTGGCTGGCTTGCTAACGTCACAAAGCCACAGGTGCGCCTACATTCAGGAGTTACCTAGTTCTGTTCTGAGTTGTTTTGAGGCGTGTAACCGCGCAGCTCAGGTCGGGAGTGTGTGCAGTCACTGAGGCTAAGCTAACGTTAGCTACTGGGTGGTCAGTAAGTCCCTCCATATTGTAGGACTGCCAGTTTGTTAAACCACAATGTCTTGTTTTCTCTTTCTACACGTGTTAAACACAGAAGATATGACATGGGGGTGTAGAGGATTTGGAGTTGTTTAAAGGCACCTTTGACAAAGCTGGACTGAGTAACGAAAGCAAAGTAACGAATAATTAACATTGTATTTGCTGCTGAGTAATTATTAGAGTAATGTAATTACTTTTTAAAAGAGTAATATGTAATGAGTAATTTATTACAGTTTTCAAGTAACTTGCCCGACACTGGCTGCCTCCTAAATTTCTTTGTGGCATGGTCTCTTGAAAAAATATAATTAAGAGCGCTGTTTCACCATGTATACATGGAGAGTTTGTGGACTTTTTGCATTTGCACAAGTTAGCTAGCTTAATCGGTTTTCTTTGAAATTGTTTGACTTAATGAGACCTGTAGTTGGCCGCTGGCTGAGTGTGCCCTCTGCTGGCGCCCTCTGAGCAAATACTTGACTTCATTCATACATTTTATTAATTCATCCATCTTTCAAATGAGTGGCACTTGCACAAATTAGGTGGCACAGGCCCTATGCGTATGAACTGCAGTCCTGTTTTTAGATCCACAGTGTGGAAACAGGGGAGCTTGCCTGCATTTACGTACATGGCTCAGAGGATAATTTCCTGATAAGGAATGTGGGGCAATTAACATTAGCAGCCTGGAGGATATGGATTAATAAAGAAAGAAATTATGCAAGGAAGACCAATAGGGACCATGAACTATTTATCCCTCTTTACCTTTTGCACATGCTTTTGTACAAGTAACCCCAAAAACTAAATGCATCTTGTCTAGCAATATTTTTAATTCAACCCAATGGAAATTCAAGAACTCTAAAGTGTAGCAGTGCCAAAATATTACAGTTTCCTTTAAAAAGCATTAGGGTGTGACCACTGTAATTCATGAGAACCTGTGCCAAAAGTGAATGTGGGTGTGTTTCAGTATCCAGTGTTTCAAAGTTTCTCTGTCAATCTTGAGGTCATCAAGGTTGGAGAACAGTTTGGCCATGCACCTTCTCCGTCCTGCTGTTTTTTGCCTGTTTTCTCAAGCACTGTTGTTTCCTTCACCCAGGGTTGGGACTGTGGCCTCCAACAGAAACACCAACATGACCTTCCTGCCAGCATTCCAGCAGACACACATACAATACCACCAGGGTACCCAAAACAGCAGAAAGGTTTACAGAAAGTAACCTGCAAGTCAAACTACAACCGAGAAACATTCATAAAATAATCGAGAAAAAATAATTAAAGCTAATGCACTTAAAAGTTTATTTTCATTCAACAGTCATGAATAAAGGGAGCATAGAGGGAAGGTGAATAAGAAAGAAATACTGATCTCTAGGCATTTGAAAGAAAGCCAGGGTGAGCGAGCACACCTGCAGTCTGCAGGGTAAAAGAGAGAGAAAGAAAGGAAGACAGAGAGGAAGAGAGACAGAGAGATAACAGCAGAGCAAAGTGGAGAGAGAGAGGAAGAGGAGGAGCAAAAGAGGCAGAGAGCTCCACGCACATCAGTTAGTAGCTGTAAGAACACAAGAGCAAGAGAGGACATAAAAGGAGAGGACAGAAAGAACAGAAACAGGTAGAAAGAGAGAAGAAAAGAAAAGAGGAAACTAAAGAAAAGAAAAAGAAGAAAGCGAAAGGCTGAGGGAGTTGTTGCTCGGCTGGGAATCCATCCAGAAGACTGCAGAGACTTCAGTTTGTGTCCAAGTGAACGGACAAAACCAGTGTGACTGGGAGTCTACTGGGAGGACAGACTGGTTATACCCACAGTGAGCAGACTGCCAAGCACCATGGCTGACAACATGAATGAGGAGTCAGATTATAACCCGGGGAAAGATGAGCTGGCCTGGGGCTACGAGGAAGGTAGGCTGGTCCTCATCAGTATGTTGAGGGATGCTGGGAAATATGTTAGCAGGTATAAAAAGTTAAGAGTCCAGACAGGTTGGGGTGTGAACCCAAACCTTTACGTATAGTCTTTACTTGTCAGCCTGTTAATTCTATAAGTTGAGTTCTGCAGCGTTGACACATCCTGGTTTTGCGTTAGTACACTGTAAAAATATCTGTCATAACAAGGTGTAAACATTTGTACACCGTTTTTTTCCAATGAATAATGGTCTATTTTGCTCCCCTCTCTTGCAGATTACTCTAATACATATAGCTTTATAATCAGGAAAGCTTTTAAATGTGTTTTAAACATTTATGAGGGTGGTCCTTGTTCCTCTGCTGTACAAGAAGAGATGCACGTTATATCAAAGCAGCAACATTAGTTTGTTTGGAATAAACACAAGAAGGTAGAAGAAATAGAAGACGTCAGACGCTGTACTGAGTGCCTCAAAATTATGTGGAGAGCCATGAGTGCAAAACATCAAAATACCATATCAACAGAGGTGTCGCTAAAATAAAGACAAACACATACATAATTACATGAAAGTATTCATTATGATATTGACAGTCTTGCTGTCATTCATTTCTTGAAACCACTAGATCTGTGATGGAATTAAAGGGGTACTCCAGCAATTTACAATTGCACTTCTATAAAGTTGGGTGCCTCACAACTATTAAAAAAGAATGGTCAGAACAGAAGCAGAAGTGGCCTAGATTTCCTTGGATCCTACAATTCCCATAACAGAACTCAATGGTGTCTCAAGCAATATGTTATGTAACATAGAGACAATTTAACATTCCTATAAGTTTGTTATGACCACGAGTTTTTAAAAATGTCAACTTAGTTTCTGTGAGGTCATGTTTTTTTCTGTCAGTTAGGCTTGGGGGTTGGCTCTGTATATTGCAATTGCCACGAGCCTCGGCCTCAGTTGCTGATTTGCGCACGTCGACATTGCAGTTGTGAACGAAACACAGTGCCATAGTTACTGAATTCATCCAAAATTGGGTCAGAAAATGGCTGATTTATGCTGCAGATATCTGAAACAGTTATCTGAACAGTGTAATATTTACCTTCCGTCCGCCATTAGTGGCACGCGTAACCGAATTTTACAACAAGTCCTCCAAATTAAATGACAAAACAAGTTGTTTGCCCCCAAGCCTGTTGACATTATCAGGGTTATTTTCTCAGACATGACAAAGCTCCTCCAGAACTGTTTTCCCAGGCTGAGTGTGCTCCTCATGGCAGGTAAGATAATCTTAAAATTGATGGAGTGCCCCTTTAACTAACTGTCAAGTCAGTCGGCACATTTTTTGGCCTAACAAGTTTAGTGAAATGAGACACCATCCAGCAATGGTGGAAAGGCTTACCTGGAGCTGACTGATGTTAGCCCAACATCAACTCTTCCACAGAGGGAAAGAGAATCTACTTTGCACAGCCTAATTTCAAAGACTAATCTTAATTTTGGATCTTTTTGAATCGTCCAAGACACGTAAATATAGTATAATAATATCAAACTCACTGTCGTAGTTATAAAGCATAATGCTGTGTTTGTGTTGTTTAACTCTGTCTTCTTATATTGCTGCCTTTACTGAGCATCGAGGGATGCACTGTGATATTGAACTGTAAAATTCTTACTGTAAGTATACTGAACGATATGTAACACTTTGTATGCATGCATTAGACACTAATGTATGGCTTGCAAATACCATCCGTGCCCTGTGGAAAGTTTTCATAAGTAGAGGAAAAAGTCATTGGATGTTGCATTGACACTGATAATATATTCAAACTTTAAAAAATAGTTTAATTGGTTACTCTTTACATGCTATCATCAAGAGAACCACTTTGTGCGTGTGAGATTAAAGACTTTCTGCAGGACACTTGTGACGTGATACATTTATAAGGTCTTCATTAGACTGGACTCTATTGGAAGAATAACAATAGTAAGAAAAAACAAGAATGCAAAACATAATTTATGATTCTTCCAGAAGACTGGCTATGAAAAAATAACAAGCCTGTGCAACAGTTAGGTAATAGCAAAAACTCTACACAATAACAGGATATTAATTATCAAATAAAACTAAAGCCAGGACACAGGTCCACCAAGGCTGGACAATCCTCTAAATTTGTTATTTTAATAACAAAATATTTGGAAGCGTTTGCTGTTATCTGCATGTGGATCTGGATCTGTTACAAAATACTCATAGCGATAGACAATCATGCAGATTTTTGGACATATGTAAATATTGGATTTTTAGGATGACACTTCAGTCATGTGTGAATCAGACACATGACCAGACTGACCTACATGAACAACACACACAAAGCCTCTTTGTACAAAACTGTGTGCTATCACTCCACCAAAAACAACCATAACAACTCCAAGTTCAATAAGTTTACTTTTATTGATATGTTCAAGCTAAATGAGTGAGTTGACATTGGCAACACGATACTAGCACAGGAACACGGTCTTTTAATGAAATATGTAATGGGTCAAACTTCCACTCTGTGTGAAATATGTCCATCAGAAAACACCACGGAAGATTTTAATATTTAATATTAATTTAAATATATTTGGAGAGCACGAAACTTTCCATTCATGGTTAATGGCCCCAGAAAAGAAAAGAAAAAGAGAAGAAGAAAACAGCGCAGAAAAAGCAAGAGAGGTTAAAAGACACAAAGAGCTGGATGACAGAGAGATCAACAAAACTGAAGAAGACAGACATGAGGTAAACACTAAACAGAACACTGTATGGGCTATATGGCAGCGTTTAAAGACTGGTTAATCAAAAGGAAACACGAACACCATTTCCCATAAGCCCCAGACCTTCACAGGCTAAACATCACGGCTCCATTGGCGGTTGAGGGGCTGCTGTTAGCTCAGACATGTTTGTAATAACAGCAGGACAGAGAGGTCCATTTTTAACAGTATTTTACATATTGTTCATATCACAGTCATAAGATAAAGGTAAAACTCTCCACACAGTTGACTTCATTGACAGCAGTTCAGTTGTCCTTTGCTGGATGGTTTGCCTTGCAGCCATTTCAGGGTGATGGCTTTCTTGCTAACAGCCTAAAGTGTTTTAAAGATATATTCATCCAGTGCTATAAGTTCATCTGGGATTTTGCCCAGGTATAATGTAACTTCTATATCAACTGGTTTTTATTATCTCTTTAGTAATCTCTTGCCAATATAAAAACTTTAAAGGAAAAGCCTGAGAACATGAGGTCCAATGAGGTTTCAGTAGCATACAGCAAAGACATGTAGATGCCATAGTTTTGACTGCTAAAAAAAATAAGTTTATATACTATATATATATATATATACAGTATATATATACAGTATATACAGTATATAGCTAGTCAGTTGGTCAGTAGTATTATAAATGATTTAGCAATGCAGTCTAGTGCCATCCCAACCAAAACTCCTTTCTATAGCCACACAAGCCCACACAGAATTTGGCACAGCCCGTTTATGTGTGTTGTAGCTGCAGTGAAACACTCTCTGCCTTTAGTAAATTGTTGTCAAGGCTTTAGTTGCTGAGGAAAGAGAGAATGTGACGGGTCCCCTCGCCCCTCATTGCTATGGAGTGAGTAGTGAGCCAGTGTGGCGTGTCTGTCTCTGCTGTGGTTGCAGTAAAAAGGCATACTGTGAGGAGTGGAGTTCATTTTCTTGGGAGGAACATCGGTGTACTCGGCTTTCCTGAACACGATACTCACCAAATGTGTTTGTTTCCTCCTTTTAAAAACATATTGGCTTCCACTCATCTTACAATGGTCTCCTTGTGCTGGAAGCTGAAGTGAATCTAGACCAGTGTGTACCTTTGGTGTCACTTAGTATCACTTTCTCTACTGTTTTTTCACTCTCTGCCAGTGCAAGAAAACGTAAGCTGATAGCAACAGTATTACTCTCTTAATCTAAGACAGTTTTCACCTACCATTGTTTGGACAAAAATTAAGATGTTACAATATCTCAAGCTGTCTTACAAATATACATGCTTATACAGTAATTCAAAAGTCTTCTGTCCCAGTTAGGCTGACAGGCTGACCCTCTTTCTGCAGCCATAACCTGCTTCAGTTTGTTTTTAAGCACTTTAAACTCTTCCCTTCTCCCTTTCTCCTTCTGTCTCTCTCCCCTGTTCACAGCAATTCTCTCATTGCTGCCACAATCACAGCAAGACATCCTGTTCACAAACTGGACACTGAGAGGAAGCAGAGAGGGGATAAATGGAGGGGCAGAGGGGGGAAAAGGCTAAGGGAGATAGCAGGCCCATTTCAATCGGTCTAGATTCTAGAGAGAAGAATGGTTTGGGTTTGAAACCACTGTTTTCATTAAATGTCTCTCTCTCTCTCACACACACACACACACACACACACACACACACACAGGAACTGGCCTCGATATAAGTTTGTTCCTTGAGAGGATGATAAAAATAGCAAGGAAAAGAAGGTTGAGGGTAATGCACTGATTGACTGAAAAAAACAATTGCTTTGAAAAAAAAGCTATATCAAAGTCCACTTACTAACTTTTTCAAGAGCTTTCAAACGCACCTCACAGTCTTCATCACTTCACCATGTTAAACTCAAGGAAACTCAAATGTACAACAACCCAGAATGTTCATCTGACTTAACTAGAATTCAGTTTTGCTATTGTCAGTTATTGACTCAAAAATCACAATTATTGATTCAACCTACATCCTGTTAATGGACAGAGATGTATTTTACACTTTCAATTCATTTGAAGTAAGTAGAGGAATAACTTGAGGAGCAAAACACAACAGGTAAACCTGCATAAACCCAAAAATTAACTGAAAATAAAATGAACTTATTTGCTATGATGTCAGCTTTATCTGTGTGTGTTGATATAGCAGTATAGCTCTGTGGTACGTTTAGACTAGTTTCACACACACTGGTGGCAGGTGGAAATGTGTCACTAACATTTGCTGGGAGTATCTTGTTGTATTCATATTTTAAGGATGATATTTTTTATGTAATTCATTAAAAGGTGTTTGGGCAATTTGATGATCTATTTCATCTAATTTGGCCTTATTCTTCTTCCTTCTAGACCCTTCAGATGAAATGACACAACCTCTAAGAAAGGCCTTGAATGCCTCCTAAAGTATAGAAGGGGTGGTATCTGAATTGTCATTGGTGTCAGTAGAGGGATATCTGACTTTTTAGATAATCACAGAAGTCTTTTTTGGTTAATAACAGAGGATTTAGCCTCCAGGATATTTGTGGTTTCACCATATTCTGAAGATTTAAAGTGCAAGTTATGATCTGAAATCGCAATGTTATGATATTTTGCATTTATAGCATGTGGCATCAATTTTGCGTCAGTGAGAAAGTAATCTATCCTGGTGTATGAGTTATGTGTTGCTGAGTAAAAAGAGTATTCTCTAGCAGTCGGGTTTGCGATTCTCCAGATGACAGACGTATTAGGATTATTGATGAAAGTATTAAGGAAGACACTCAAACTGAAGATCTGTCTAGGTACGGATCTAACACGCAGATTTGTTTGGGACATGTCTGGTATATGGGACATCTCTTTCTTAAGCAATGATGGATTGTCTACCTTGGGTGCATATACAGTATGTTCAATAAGTCAAGAGGTGTAGAATATATTTCCCCAGTTACAATCAAAAATCATCCTTCTTTATCAGATATTGTGGCTTTGTGAATGAAGGGAATGCCTTTCCGTATCATAATTGCTGTACCTCTTGCTTTAGCAGGAAATTATGATATATTTCCTATCCATTTACACCTCAGCCTGGTATGAGAATCATTTTTCAAATAAATTTCTTGTACAAATATTATATCTGGTGATAATGACTTAAGATGAGCAAAAACTTTCCCTCTCTTTATTGGATTATTCAGACCACGTACATTCCAGCTAGCTAGTTAGACCTCTCCTCCTTTCCTCTGTATCCAGATCATCTTGTATTGGCATCAAAAAAGGTACAAAGTATAGATCTGTTTTAATTAGTCCACCTTCAAATAGTGATTTTAAAGTAGTAAGATGCCTGGGTCAAAAGCACAAGTGTAATTAACAATACTCATATTATTTAGTTTATGGCAGCCAGGTCCATGGCCATAGTATTTTTCATTTTGGCTAACTATTACAGCTTATTGGACACTTAAAGTGAACAGAGAAATAATTAATGTTGTAAACTACACCTTTGCATTTCTTGTTATATTAAGTTAAGATGTCTTACATTAAACATTTCTCTTTTAAAGTGTTATTTTGTCATTGGGCAACAATGCCCAAACATTGACAGCTATTTCAGTACTAACCTCTGAGAGAACTTGGAAGATTTCTATCCCAATCATAAAGGTCATATGGACCATAAATAAACATTAAAAGTGAGTACATTGCAAAAGCAGAGTTTAGGAATTTTTACATATGCACTTTCCTGTCATTATAGGAGAGCAACGCTGTATTATGTGAAGGGTAACATTTGTATTATAATATAGAGGAGATTTTCAGACCTAAAGACTCAGAACACATTCAACATATGCAGTGAAAAACAGGAGAAAACCTTTTATACTGAGTACTCAAATTTGTCTCTAGTTAGATACTTTTCTCTTTGTTCAAGGGTAACCTATCCTGGCTTTTTTGATTTAGAGAGCTAATACCAGTTTACGGGTGTGGCAGACTAATCTGTTGTGTCTGTCTGTCTACGTTTGGTTTTGATTGTTGAGTGTCAGTTTTAACAGTGCTCATCACAAGATTTGTGCCTGTTTTGACAGATGAAAGTTTGGAGAGGCGCAACCTATCAGACCTTAGATTAGAGCCTTTACAGTCCAGTGCAGTTCAACTGTGATAACATTTAATCTAAATGACTCACCACGGAGAGCTCACTTAGCCAATGTACTGTACTTTCATGACTCCATCATCCTTGTTTATAGGCAAGCTCCTGCATAGGTGAGCTTTAGGGGCTGGTTAATTTACAGGTATAGCTGACTGACAGCATGAGGTAAAGATGGATAGTTCTGTGTTTTATTCCCAGAAACACCAAAACACATATCTACATAATATGAGTTTAGCCTGTCACAAAGTGTTTGCTACACAGGTTCTTGTCCACTGTGACATTTTAGACACCATATGGAACTAAATAGCTTGAAGTCAGGCAGAGGACTCTTGTTTAAGGTACATCTTTTGCCATAACTACTTTAGATATTTTGTTGATTTTGTAAAGCATTACACAAAGCTTTCTGATAAACGGCACATTTTGACCAGTGGGAGGGGCCGATATCGGTCCCCTTAACAGATGCTTTGGCCAGGACACGATGCCGATTGGATCTTTTCAGCAATGCACTGGTGTGGGTGCCCTGACCCTTGTGTCACAGGCCTGTTTTATGGTAGACACTTTAACATGTTATAGCAGGATAAACACAAGTGTAATTATTGAAGTGCCATGGTATTGCACATGCTGATGGAATGTAGGAATGGAAGTACATTTACTCAAGTTCTGTACTCCAGTACAGATGTGAGGTATCTGTACTTTACTTGAGTATTTCCATTTCATGACACTTTATACTCCACTACATTTCAGAGGGAAATATTGTACTTTTTACTTCACTACATTTATCTGACCGCTATAGTTACTGTTACAAATAAAGATTTTTACATACAAAACATGTAAAGAACTTTTAAAATATGATGGATTCTAAAAAGTGCAACTGCCCAACTGTATATAAAATTTGACCTTAAAGGATTAGTCAGTTAATCAATTAGTTGATTAGTTAATTGTCAAAAAAAATTTCAGCAACTGCTTCTATTACTGATTAATTGTAATTTTTAAAAGTAATTTTTCATGCAAAAATGGCAATTATTTCATGGTTTCAGCTTCTCATTTCATTGTCTTTTGAATCATTTTGAGGTTTGGACTATTGGTCGGACAAAACAAGACATCTGAAGGTGTCACTTTGAGCTCTAATTGTGGCCTTTCAGACTATTTTCTTGTGTTTTACAAACCAAACAATAAATGGTTCAATCAAGAAAATAGGCAGTATAGGAGTATTTTTACTTTTACAGAATGGTATTGGCACTTAAGTTAAGGAACTGAATGCTTCCTACACAACTGCTTGCGTGGCTTACAGGACACTTCAATGGAATAGGCTTTTTTTCCCAGAAAGAATAAAATGAATGCTGGCTGAATTCCATTTAGCTGCTTCAGTTTCAGGGTCCTGGTACTGTGCATGCTGGCTCACTGTCACACTGTCATGGCTTACTGGGACACTTGAATAAAACAGAGCCATCGTTAATGTTATTAGTAAGACCTTTGTATTTGACAAGTAAAAATGTCTGTTGCGAAAAAGGCATATAACTCCAATGTATTCCTAAAGTTATTAAGGGTCTGTGTCCACATAGCGTTTTTTTTGTGGCAGAAAGCGTTGGCAGCGTGCTGGGGTGCGCTGGGATGAAGCACTTGTGCGGTGAGAGGAAAAAACACTG
>LKNJ01002450.1:522-63018 GCA_002120245.1 Maccullochella peelii
CCTGCCAAAGACAATGATGGTGCACTTCTACACCGCCATCATCGAGTCCATCCTCACCTCCTCCATCACCATCTGGTACGCTGCTGCCACTGCCAAGGACAAGGGCAGACTGCAGCGTATTATCCGCTCTGCTGAGAAGGTGATTAGCTGCAATCTACCTTCCCTCGAGGACCTGTACGCTACCAGGACCTGAGGCATGCAGGAAAGATTGTGGCTGACCCCTCCCACCCTGGACACAAACTCTTTGAAACGCTCCCATCCGGCAGGAGGCTGCGGTCCATCAGGACCAAAACCTCACGCCACAAGAACAGTTTCTTCCCGTCTGCAGCTGGCCTCATCAACACGGCCCGGGACCCCCCTGTGACTCGGACACTAATACCCTAACAACCCACCCCCACCCCCAAGGGCACTACACGTTATATTAACGTAAGCCCCGAGGAACACTGCATACTGTGAACTTTTGCACATCCCCAGCAAATATTTTGCACATCCTGCACCAATTGTATAGCTCTCCATATTCATATTATTGTACAGTGTGTTTTGTTTCAAATGTTATCTTATTTCACTTATTTTATATTTCTTCACATTGTTTATAGTGTAATTCTCTATTTGACATTTGTATACTTGCCTTTTCTTTATTATGCACCAATTCACCAAAGCAAATTCCTTGTACGTGAAAACCTACTTGGCAATAAATCTGATTCTGATTCTAATTGGTTCTCTGTCTGTGACTGTGAGCTTTATTGCACCGGTTATGGGTGAACACCTTTATAATTCTTGTTAGTACATGGAGTTTAATGACCCCAGCAAATTTCCAGCATAGCTCTTATTATTATTTTTTTTAAAATTATTATTGTAGTAATTATTTTGGCTGATCAGATTGGGTATACCGGTTGCTGTTATCTTTAATGGCCACAGGGTGGCAGTACAGGACCAATGTGTTCTGAATTATCAATTATCTACATTACATTCATTTGGCAGTCATGTGGACAAGAGGAGTTGGGGATTTAACCACCAACAGTGTAAATTATTGGGTATTGCTACTAGATATATAGTATTTATATAGTTAAAGCAAGTCAACTTAAAATGTATAGTTACCACTATCGGATCCATTTCAGAACTTTTAATCAAGCCCTGTTAATTACAATGAGGAACTAAATGAATGTCCTACTGAGCACTCACTCAGTTTACTCACTAAACTCATTAAGTTTATTAAGACACACTGGTAGGTGATTAGCATTATTCACTATATTTAGATTTAACTCTCCAGAAACCCTTTCTCTAGAACATTTACTATTGCAGTACATTTAGGAGATTTCCATGTATTTTAGGTTAGCTCACATAAGTCTTTTTTTCTATTTTTATACCCTACGCTGATTACTTCTTCATTACTGACTGATAAATATACAGTAATAGCAAAGCAGATCCAACTAGGAATCCTTGTCAAAACAATTAATCACTTGTTGATTGCACTCAGTGTCTTAAGTTTATTTAAGTTCAGTTAACTCACAGAGTTTTACATTAAAACAACTAATGAACAAACTTTAAATGAACTATTCAATGCTAGTTCAGTGAATTCAGTGTTAAAGCAGCGTGGGGAACGTGTGTTTAGGGTTAAATTGAAACATCTTAATGTTTTTTAGAGTGAGTTGCGATGCACTTTTTGGCTTTGTCTCCTTTCTGTCCATCGTTGTGTCTTTGTGAGGGAGTTTGATATTGTCTCAGCATGTCACTGTTGTCCAGGATGAACATCTTGACCTAAGAAGGAGACAGTAAGAAACGGCATGTTAAGTTGATCGTTTTCTATTATTCTGGCTGTTTGTCACCATCTCCTCTCTGTCAGTGTGCATACCGTGTCCAGCTGTTTCTCTGTGTCATTCATATCCACACCCTCCTCTCCTTCTTCCTTGTCATCTGTCACTTCATAGAGATTGAGGGTCGCCATCTTAATCTGTCCCAGTACAAGTGTTTTCTTTGCTGCCGTTTCCTGAATGTGGTTCCACTTCCTTTCCTGTACGAAGACAGGGGCAATTGAATTTCATACAGAATGGTAGTTGAATCTGCATGCAACATTTGGTCTGGTCTTAGCTCTGAAGCCGGACTTTGACCCGGGATTATGTCTGGTACCCATGTTAGAGCTTCAATGTGGGTCTTCTCTAGCTCGGTCTGCAGCTGGGACAGCTGGCTGTTCTTGTGCAGCCGCAATAAGTGATGCTGGTCCTCCAGTGTCAGCAGTGCTTTTCTCTGCTGGTCGGCCTGTTCCTGCCGCTCACTCTCCCTCCGATAGAGCTGATCTCTAAAGTGGAGAAGACTCTCTAAATGACCCGTGAGCAGATGCACATCTTCGAACTGTAATACACACACACACGTTAAAGGTGTAGACCCAAAATTAAACTTCATTATCTACTCAAGACATGTCAGGGTTTTCCAATATGTCTTATGGCCACCTCTCCTGAAACAAAGACCACCCCTGCTAACATCATACAAATTATAGCACTTTTCTGAAGTAAAACATTAACCTGTGGGGAGAAAGAGCCAGAGGCGCTATTTCATACAGCAATGCCACATATTTAATGAGTGTGATTACTGTTTAGGCCATCATCAAGAGACAAGATGAGTCGAGATTTAGGGTGGCTTACCACCACGACTAAACACTTTCCAGGGGTCAAAATGAGCTTTGGACCCAATTTTTCAGTTACAAAATACTTGCATTATGCTGAAGGGGTTGCATAAAGAAACCTGTTGGGCATTTTACACTTTTAGAGCAGCAGAAAGATGAGTTATCTGTAATATTTGGGGGACTATGCAAGTTAACATGTTAAGTTGTGTGTGTTTCAAAAAGCTTTCAAATGACAAATGGTTTAGTAAATGGATACATATATTTTTATGATAGACTATTCCTGTACATAAACACAATTAGATTTAGTCACACGTTTCTCTGCCATGTAAAAATCCTTGCAGTACCTTTGTCATTTTGACCACACGCTCCATGAAGTCCCGATACACAGTGTGTCTCTGCACCTGACGATCTACCTCATGTTTCGTCTCCAATATTTCAGCATAGTCCTCCTTCAGCCTCTTTATCTCTGCCTCCTTTTGAAGCCTCTGTTCCCTCACCCTCTCTGCTTTCTCAGCAGCTTGAACAGCTTCTCCTTCCTACGCAGAGGGAGATAGAAGGATTTACAGTAGTGAGGCTGTTGCTGGCCAGTGAAATTGCAATCCAACATACAGTCTAATGCAGGAGTTGTGTGTCATGAAAGGATTCCCTACTGTACCTACCTTGAGAAACATATCAAAGCCTAAGTATAACTCCTGCGCTGTCTTAACCTCCAAGCGCAACTTATCAATGCGCTGTTGCAAACTCTCCGACAACTACATAAAAACACACACAGCAAGCAAAAGTTAGATTAGCTGTTTAGGAATATTTATGATGCATAGACAGTCAGGACAGTGAGCATTAAGAAATCAATCAAGGAATCAAGGTCATTTGTCATTTTACAACAAGGGGTTGCACAATGAATGGAAGTTGTAGCCCCTTCATGCTACACCCACATAGAATAAATATACAAATATTTAAATTTAGAATATAATTTAATTAAAAGTAAATAAATAAAACAATATAAACAGTCATACATATACCTATACACCCAGAAACAATTATATCTACTATACAGTGTCGCGAGAAGTAACGTTAACGCTGGGCGACTGCTAGACGTTACATCGCGAGAATAACGTTAACGCTTACATCGCGAGAAGTGCAGGGAAACTGCTAGACGTTACATCGCGAGAAGTAACGTTAACGCTGGTAACTGCTAGACATTACGAGTAACGTTGGGTAACTGTTCATGCTAATTTCGGACCTGTTTGCGCTCCTCGAGCTTTGCGTTAAGCTCTTCCTCCTCCCGGCGTTTCTTCTGTAGCTCAAAGAAGGCGACGCCCATGTCGCACAAGAAGCCAGCTGGCACCACACCGCTCGCCCCCGCTGGCAACCCCCTGTTCACACGCAAGCATAGTAGAAAGTTATTAACATTGACCGCTCAGATTGATTCTGGCAGGGCTCCACACGTTCAGCCGGGAGAACCGCTCCACATAAACTCACTGTGAAACCTGCTCCTCACGGACGGTGTCCATGACTCTGTGTCTTTGAGGATTTTCAGACAGAGTTAAGGGCTACACAGTCTTCAGGTTTTACTCTTCCTCCTGCTATCGTTGGTTAACAAACTTTCTATGAGCCTGCAGCGTTCCTCCCCTCGTTTCTATGGTAACGCCAACCAGGAACTTTTAAAGGCACAATCCGGCATTCCAGTGCAAAGAAAATCTCATTTAACTCTATTAAAACTGATAGTGATGGTTAACTGATAACACAACTAGAAATTCAAATGTAAACCAGCAGCACACTCCCACCAAATGTTTTAAAACCAATAAGTCAAACTCTTAAATTATATCAATTATAGCTGAAAAGAGAAGTTGATTAATCAATTAGTAGATTGATGCAAAATTAACTGACAACTACTTTGATAATCAATTAATTGTTTAAGTCATTTTCAAGCCAACATGCCAAACGTTTGATGGTTCCTGTCTTTTAAAGATCCCCTCCAGACATGTTTCAGTACATAAAAATGCTCTACTCTGAATAATAATGTGTGTATGATATGGTCTTTACACAAAAAAGTTTAATTAACTAAGTAGTTAAAAATTCTTTAAAGAAATGTACTCTAGTCTAGAATCTATGAATATGCAAATGTGTTTTGTTTCAAAGGTTTAACTGCTTGACACAAAGTGTCTCCTACTTCACAGTAAAGTCCATGCTCACTGTATGTGCGCTTGAGGGTTCTCACATCATATTTGTGTAAGATAACATAACATAACGGACCACAATTTGCTTCTAGACTAGTTGAGATATGACAAAATTTTGCCCATACATGCACATCTTAAACAGAGCCTTGTTTGAAGTTACTTTGGTACACGTTTTTCAATAAAAGTCAAGGTGGCTGAGTCAAAGAAGGGATGACCTGATCATGTTTTGGGGTTTTTTTTGCTTTTTTTTTTTTTTTTGGCTTCTGATTCCAGTCCTTTCATATTTCATATCTGACCAAGTGACAACAACATGATATTATTTTTTATCACGTTTTTGTTCATTTTTCCTACTTAACACAGCAGCACAGTCCATACTTAGGCTTTGAATGTAATCTAAGCCTATGTTAAAATTGGTAAAGCAATTGAAATGTTTGACTAAGTAACTCTGCTCTGCTGCTTTAATATAACATTCATCTTATCATCTCATCTCATCACAGGTTTGCTTTGAATGTTTCCTGTAATGTTTAGTACAGTGTCCTACAGTATTTTGAATGTCTGTAGAGAGGAGTGTCAGAGTAGATCATCTGTGGCTAGACAGCTAGCTAGTCTCTCTTCATCTCCGGTGTAAACAAAATACTGAAGTCCATGCATTTTTCAAACATGGTTAAGCTGCAAAATCTCAGAACACAAAACAACTATGAGAAACATGCTTCTGCCTGCAGGGAGCTTTTATCTTATGTGTGCCCAGGGGCCCATTGTCTCACAATCTGTCCATGTATACCATGATTAAAAAAAACAACTGAAAATCTGTGTACAGCGTGGACCTCAGTGACCCCTGAAACATGAGTTTCAGACATTTGATTGACAGGTGTTACCACAGGGAGATGTGTGATTTTTTCACTTTAAGTACAAAAATCACACTTAATATCACACCTTTCCACTGCTGACGCTTTGAACAACGGTGGACAGTGCACGCAAGCACGTGCTTCCACACCATGCTCCTCACCACACACTAGACTGACAGACACAGGCAAACATGATGACGCTTTGCTGTAAACATGTCAGAAACAAGAACAGTTGTGTAAAATTATTAAGGCTACTGTGGATCAAAAGAAATCTTGAGATATGTGTATAAAATGATGCAAAGACATCTAAAATATTTCCGTTTGGAGTCCTGGGATTGAATATTTCACTCAGTGAAAACATCATGTAGCTTCAATGAATAGCTGGAACGCATATAAATTAATATATGAACTGGCTGTATGGTCTATCAAAGTCCCTGAAGACCCACAGTTATTGAGAACTGATCTTGATGAGTGATGTTCAAAGTTCAGTCACATTAGAAACAACAGTTGATCTCAATGATCATGATTGAAAGCTGCAGAGCAGCTACTAAATGGACTTTGTGTTGACACTGTTTTCTTTGTGGTCAAGCATAAACCTTGAACCTCAGCTTTTAAGCAAACATATGTGTGAGATCCTTGAAGAGCTCAGAAGAAATGGAAATTTGAACACCTACAATTCCATCTGCTGATGAAGCCCCAAAAAAGCTCCAAAAAATATAAAATAGGCTTTGTGGTGAGACTGTTTTCTCAACTGATCTTAGAGAAGTTCACTATATGATGAATATTACCACTCTGCCAAGACATTCAAGACTTATCTTCAAAGACTTGTTATCACCTTTAAGTAAGAGCCATATAGGGTTAAGTTAATGGTAATTTGACATTACATGTTCACACTGGTAGCATAGTGCCAGAGGAAGGTGGCACTAGCACACTTAATGGAAATGCTATGTGCTGTTATTTTTGCATAATAATTGCCAGGTGTGGCGAAGATGGTGATGCTGACGGTGAAAGCAGCAGAACCAGAAAAATGCATCTGATGTAAATGTATGTCATGCACACACACACACACACACACACAAAATGAGCAGAGAAAGAAAGAGAAAAGGCATGACCAAAAGGCAGTGAAGGGGAAAAACAACAACACAGATAGCTGCAGGCAGAGATGCCGCTGTATCTATTTTTGATGAATGGATGGCTTGCTACACACACACACACACACACACACACACACACACAAAGTACTTTATTAATACTAATGGAATGATGCTATTATAATAAAAGCATGTTGTGTCAGGTGATGGGCACGGTGTGAGGCCAAGAAGATGGAGACATCACACCCATGTAAACACCAGCAGACCTTTTAACAGCTGAGGAGGATGAGGAGAAGATGATGAATAGGTCAGAGTATATAATTGCAGCTCAAATCCCATGAGGACAATAAAGAATACCGGTAGCACTTCATTTTTATTAACCTTAATGTTACCAATTTTTCCCCTTAAATGTCCTCTTAAGTTGCACGTGTATAGTATTGTTTCAGTGCGTCACAAAAGTTAAATTACCCTCTCTTAAGTGACATTTTCAATGCAAATATCCAAATCCAATATGCTTTTTATATCATTAAAGCGCCATTACATCAAATGGAATATAATACTGTCTTTCTGTATCATTTATGCACATTTGTCTGTGTTTTAGTGTTCAATTTTGAGATATTTGGAGACCACTGGATCTTGGGTAATATTTAAATCAAAGTTTTGTGGGTTTGAACAGTGCAGCAAGTGATGAACTGACCCTCCAACATGGCTGTGGCATTGAAGAAGTTTAATCTTCACCATCTGAAATAAGGGGAAACAGTCCCTGGACAAAATAAGAAAAACATCAAACAACTGAGGAGTATCTAGTTGATGATTAGGAGCAGAAAGGGTCTTTTCTGTCATCTGTTTTGAGCGATACTGGCCTAACAAGAGTATCTGGAAGTATTATTGTCTAAGGAACTGGGCTCAAACTATAGAGTTAATCAGCTCCTCTCTTGTTCCTGGAGAGTCACAGTATATAATTGCACATCTGGATCTTTGTCAACTCTTTCATTTTCAAATTGACCCAAGGATATTATATGGTCATGCAACCTGACATGAAATATATGTCTAAATAAACGTGCAAAACCCCTCTTCTTGACATTTCTACCACTGAACCAAGCAATGAAGACCTAATAACTTCCCCATAATTGGCTGCCTATCCACCACCATGATTAACATTTTGTAACACACACATCTAGGTTGTATGCATCCTTTGTTCTTAATGCACTCTATAGCACCTTAGTCAGAGGACTGTTTTTACAATACACTCCTTCCTTTTTTGTTCTTTTTTTTGTTTTTTGCTTGTATAAATTGTATTTTATGAGATTAAGTTTAATTCTGCTCTTGCTCTTGTTGTCAAGCCTCTGTTTAAATTCCTAAAATGCAAAAATAAAAAAGCATCATTGAATAGTCAAACCTATAACCAGTGAAAGCCTTGACTTTCACTGTAGCTTACGCACACGCACACATACTCCCACACTTGAGTGGACAGGTAACAAACATTTAGACATCCATAATTAAAGGTCAACAGTGTGGGGCAAACAGATATTGAGAGGAAGTCTGTGTTTATGCTAATGCCTTGTCAGACAGAGAGGCATGTGACTCTCTGACACCATCTATTAATAATGAGACAAGATCGCAGAAATGCACTGGGTATGAACCAAACAATGCTGCTTCTGGCAAATAATGGGATCTGACAGCAGGCTGAGTGAGTGCTTTGAAATCGGGCTGCGTGTGCATGCAGTGTTTGGAGCGAGTGGAGTTTATGAATGGATTTGTTTGTTTATTGATGTTTGTGTTTTGTGTTTGTCTCACAGCAGTGGTCTTGTCTAGCCTGTTTGCAAACATGCTTGTACACAAGTGGCGACAAAACTGCAGGGAAGCACAGGCAACCGAAATGCAGGGAGAGAGGGAAGCCTGCTAGGGGATGCTGAGGCACATGGGACCTCTACAAAAGGCAAATTAAAGCATAGCATTTATCATTTCTCAACACAACAATATGTGTTAGATATATTTTACAGATTTCAAAAATATTTTTCTTTAATAATTCTAGCTGGGACATCTGTTAATCTAATCAAATAAGGCAGTGGTTCCCAACCTGGGGTCAGGACTGCTTAAGGGATCCCAAGAACATTTTACAACATGCATATGTTACACAAAATTATGTATATGTATATTATGTATATTTTTTCAGATTCTACTAGATTTTTATCCAGAAGGAAAATCATGTGATGAGGTTGGGAACCACTGAAGGACTGTAGCTACAGTTAAGGACAAGTTCATGGCCTCAGCTTTTAGCCATGCTAGCTATTGGATGGATTGTCATAATATTTGTTACACACATTCATGTCCCTCACAGGAAGAATTATAGTAACTTGGGTGATCTCCTGACTTCTCATGTAGCACAACTTCATCTGGTTAAAATGTCAATTTGTCCAATACTTTGGGAACAGTTGCTTATTTATACATCCGGCAGTTATGGAGCAACATTAATTCCTTTGGAGTCGTGTTTTTGGTCATCAAGCGATTAAGTCCAATATTCACATTGTCCCTGTTTTGGTCTCTACCAACTCCTGAGGGAAATATCTGACTCTTTACCTGCTAAATGCTCCATTATGTTCTCCAGCTAGCTGCTAACTGTGTCTGTCTGCTGTTTGGTGCTGAGCAGGTTGTGTACAATGGGTTTTTAGAGCTTTTTTTGCTGAAAACAGCAGCCTTCTGTAGCCAGAAACAATGCTATGACAGCGGTGATAGTGATCCAAAAGAGTAAAGTTGTGGGCCGAACAGTTAACAATGAGCTGAAACTTGCTATAAACCTCCATAAAGTCGAGGGGAGCTGCAGATTTAGGTGGTAAATGTCCGTAGGTTCATCAAGTGACCCCTTTTGTGTTGTCACATTGTCATTTGATATATTGTTATTAAAAAATATTGATTATATTGGTAGGCAAAATCTGTGTACCTATGAAAAACCTTCCGCCTCTCTCTCTGCTGCCTTGTATCACTCCGCTAAGCCCCTCAACCAGCAGCAGAAGGAATCGGTTCCCCTGCGAAACCTTATCCCTCGTAGGACTCACTCTGCATGCCGTGAGTCTCACCGATACCCCGGTCACTCTCGCCGCGACTTGTCCTCTCTCCAGCGCTTTGCGGCTGCAGAGCAGAGCGCCCCAGGCTTCAGAGGCAGCTGCAACGCCGTCCAGCAGCGGGATGAGACTAGTACACCACACACACAAGCACGCCACTGTCCCCCCTCAAAAGTTATTCCCCACTGTTTGTCATCATGCCTTTTTACCATGTCGATACGAGTGCCATGGTATCGAACATAATGAGCCCAAAGCTCCGTGTGGAGATGGGACGTGTTGTTTTGTAATATGCGCTGCTGTAGGAAAAGGAGGTATTGGAAATTCTTCACAAGTTGCAGGATTTTTGGCAGGATTTTCCGCCATTGAATCGGGCTTCGTCTGAAGGGACGTGCAAGCGCATCTGCATTTGTAGCTCAGCCAATACGAACTGCTCTCTCTGAAATAACCTGTGATTGGTCAGTCTCCCGTCATGGGATAGATTTTCTGAAGCCTGAAAACAAAGCCAAGAGGAGGGGTCGAAGTAGAGGTTTGCTCTCAGATCACTTGAATTACAATATGCTGGACGGTTATTATGGCATTTTTGCCCAATGACGCCGAAGAAATACTGCCTACCCCACCTTTAAGGCCATTAAAACAAAATAAATAAATAAAAGATTCAGCGTTTCCCCACCAGATTTTTATTCCTTACACTGTGGACAAGGATTTTTATGAATTAAAAAAATCAAAATAATTTAAAAAATTTGAGACTTTCTTTGTGATGTCTGATCCAAATTTCTGAGAGGGGGCTACATTGCGAGAAATGCCCTGAGTATTTTTTTAAATCCTGGCTACGGACCTGGGCACATGCACAATAATGACCTGACAACATTCGTTTATTCCAAAGTGGGAGACAGTGAGGGGCCACAGTCGGTCTGTACAGTGAGCAAACAAGCAGAGCGGCAAAGTGAAGTCCTGCTGGTAGTGATATCATTATGCTGTGTGTCCTGTCTGGACAAGGGGACCGGAGTGAGGTCAGGGGGTATGGGGTGTAATCTCTTGATTGAATAGGTTTGTGTGTGTCAGTATGTCTGTCTGTCTTGCTGGTTGTGTGTCTTTGTCTCAAAGAGAGTGTTTTTGTGTGTCTTTATTTGTGTGTGTGCGTGCGTGCGTGCGTGGAGGGTTAGCGTGCCTCTCCAGTCCTCTGGCTGTAATCAGACAGGACATTGGCTCCATGACGTCCCACAACCCCCACCACCACCCACTGTGGGAGCGCCTCTGTCCCTTTCACCCTGTCATGTGTGTTTGGCTGCTGGTCTTGGGACCGTGGCGGTATGTTAGGAGTTAAAACAATTATTCCTGCTCACATCACAGTGTTCTTTTAAAAAAACTTTGCGTCCACTGGAGAGAGTGAGAGGAAAACCAGGGCGATAAAGATTTTCATTTGGACCCGATCCTGGGACGTGACAGCCACATGGTATGCAACGCAGACCGCTAGGCCAGCAATATATTCTGCATCTGCTTTTTCGTGATGTTTCCATGTTTATTTCTTTCTGTGGGATCAGCTATTCTTCCAAACTGGCACTGAGTTGTTCTAAAAGTGAGAGTCCAGCATGAGAGGGAAAGATAAGGCAGCTCATCAGGGTGACAGTTCGAGGGTCGTCAGATAAACTACCACCACTGATCAGGTTAGTCTGAGCCCTCTGACCCTGGACTGGCCTGTCTGCTGTTAGTTTGACCCTTAACCTCTCCCTTTGTCTTTCAGAGGCAACACACAGGACAACCCAAGCACACTCAACAACAACACACACACACACTCCTACTTGGCCTCTTATCCTTGACAGCCCTTATGCTCATATTAAGATCTACTTCAGTGATTTCAGGGCTGTTTCAGCCATAAACTCTCATTTAGGGGGAAATTAGCTTGGGTTTCAGTCTTGTTACTATACTGTGCTTAACAGCATTAGACCATTCGTGTGGCTTTTAAATAACAACATAGATGGATCGTATCATTCAAATAAACTTCCACCAGCCTACTTTGTTGCACCATATGTAATGGCCAAGCATTCATTGTTTTACATTATTGTACTGCCATTGTGCTGTCCTCTTAGTACCATACAGCGCTTACTGATACTAATTACAGATACTTATGGTTTAATATATTAACATGTGCTGAAAAAAATTGTTTTGATTCCTCCATCAACCCATTTCACAACGATGCCCTCTCAACTTTTGAATCCCACTTGGTCTGATGAAACATTAATAACAGCAAACACTCTGTTCTTAGATTTCTGGAAAGCCACTGAGAAAAGAATAAAAATCCTACAGGCTCAGATACAATTTTAATATTTACTTCCAAATATTTGAAACATGATAATTGCATAGATCCAAGCTTTCTCTATTTTCTGTGACATTCCAGCATACAGCTGTTTTACTCATGCCATGCTGTCGCCCTTTACTGCCACAGAGATGGAGCACCATCAGGCCCACAGAGTCGAACCATAATCAACTTTACCAATTACACTCCATCTCAGACCACTTATTCCACACAAAATGGCATCACTAATGCTAGACATCACACAAATGCCTTTCAGTGTCCTGCAAGAGACTCCAAATACACATTTATATATTCAAACCAATTGTTCAGACTGTAATGAAATAAGCTTTAAATAAGTCTTTGATGCCTTTTAAAAAAGGTTACTTTAGCAAGAGAAATATGCTCTGCATAGCTGGGCAGTAGCTTTAACATACAATACAGCAGAAACATGAGCCCTCCTCAGGAACCCTTCGCAGTTTAGTTGCTATACAAAAAATGTAGGTCTGCAGGCCAAATAAGTGACATTTAAAAATGTCAGTCTTTTTATTTTTTTCAATTTTATTTTAACATGGGGTGTCTCGTCTGTTCACACGACAAAAAAGAGTGTATGTATGTGGTTGTCTGTGCTGTGTGTCTGTTAGAAACCATCATGGCAGGCGGACGGGTTACTGGTGTGTGTGTGTGTATATATGTGTGCGTTGGGGGTGCGTCTGGGAGATAACGATAAGCACCACTTAGGCTCTTTGATCACAAAGATTCATCAATCTACTGTCCGGTCTGACCAGTGTGTCTGAGAAAGTCCTCCACAGATGGATAAAGGTCCTTCACACACACACACACACACACACACACACTCTCTGTGTTTAATATTACTTTACCCAAAGCTTTATTCTCCCAGCTAACTTCTAGCCATACAGAGGTCACCACAGAGCTCTGTTACTGTACAAGCAAGCATGAAGTGATGCAATCCATCTTCAGAGATGGAGGCCCCCACATGGGACCTCCCCCCCCCATCCCCCTCTCCTCATTCCGCCCAGCTTGGGTTTGTCTGGAGACGAGGGGTTAAGGAGGAACAGACCCTCTGAAGAGCTGCCTGCTTAACCTCTGACCTTATGGTGTATGAAAGACAGAGAAAGGAAGAAAGAGAAAAAGAGAAGGAGAGAGAGAGAGAGAGAGAGAGAGAGAGGGAGGTCTGACAACTGACATAACTATGCAATTAAATGTAAATACACTGACTTAGAAGTTTAATGATTTAACAACCTTTCTAAATAAATCTCTGCATGTTACATCCATTTGTTCTTTCAAAATAAGTGTAAACTCTGAGCAGGTGTAAGGTGTAAGAGGTTAACTTTGCTGTGAGAGACACAGGAACATAAGATGTCAGGAGCGAGGAAGGAGGGCGAATGGCGGTTTGGAGGGGGGGGCACCAAAACCCCCCTACCACCACCACCACCATTCTTTGTCCTGCATGCCGGCAGACCCCACCCCTCTCTGGGCAGCAGGTTGTCAGTGAGGGGGTCCAGCTGGTGGAGACTGGAGATGCCAAACAACCTGTCAGAGATAAGAGGAGGTGGACGAGGTATGCACAGCACCCCAGCACCCACACCACTCTGGGGGGTTCGTTGCTGAGTGGAAGAGTTAGAGACACTGGGGTCCCATATACTTGATAGGACAGCAGAGTACACAGTTACACTTTAAACAATACTCTCTACATTGCTGAATGAGATTGTTGGACACTTTTGGAACATACATTTGGGAAAAGGTGCAGGCTACTGTTGTTATCAGGTCCTTCATATTGATGCATGCATTGAAACTGATAAACTGCACTGCACTTAAAAGAGTTTCCACTCCCGAGCTCCTGAACGTACTTTAAATAACCCACTGGAATGTTAATAGATTGTCTCTGCTGTGTTTGTTGTCTAATCACAAAGAAGAACACTACAACCACTTGACTTACGCAAAAAAATCTCTAAAATTTATTCCATGTCTGTATATAAATCTTTATTTCCATAGAACAGAAAATTTTGTTTATCACAAGTATTTATCACCACTTGGAGATGGAGGGTGAAACCAGAAACAAACCTTCAAAGAGAAACAAATATCTCTGAACAATACCGTCTTGTTTTACAAGTTAACAACAAACTAATCTTTACAAATCTAGAGTAATAAATACTATTAGCAGGAACAAGGCTATAAAAAATCTCATTGTAACACACACACACATTCTCACACACACATACTCACACACACATCAAATACATATCAAGGAACAATGAGGATCAGCTCTTTGCATACTGACGGTTTGTAATGTTAGAGCACCTTCTCACATATTACTGCATGTAAAACACCTGGGCAGAAATATAAAAACTGCTTCATTACACAAAAATAAACCAAAATCTCAGCTTGTGTGTATTTTGCACAGTGGGTGCCACAAATGTTTCTGTACAGTTAGCTAAAAGGAGGAAAGTAATGCTACCCAAATCCGCAGGAAAATGTATTTAATCCAATCTTGTCAAAGCAATTATTGGAGAAATGCAGTATGGACGTGACAGGGAGAATTTTGACTCAAATAAAGAGACTAAAAAGAATATTATAACGAATTGGTGCATCAATTTTATCACATTTACAGCACTGTGTTTCTTTGAGTTTGCTGAGCAATCCTCACATGTCAAGGATCAACACTGGACTCATGAATAATTCAGAAACAAACAAAAATGGGCCAACGCACACACAAAACATGTTGCACTCCAGCTGACTGGTCAGCTGGGGATAAAAGAGAGGCGGGTGCTCATTGGCTGCCTCCCAGTGAACGGAGAAAGCTGACTGGTCAGGTGACTAAGAGGACAGCGGTGACAGCTGCATGACGCTGAGTTGTGCATTTACCCAGAATGCGGTGGAAACAGTGTTTACAGGTCCTTCAGCCTGTAGCGTGGTCTAAACAAACTGTTTATCTCTATGGTGCAGCGCCTGCAGCAACTACTGCCTGTCTCATTGGAAATTAACTCATAGCATCCTTGAGCTGAGCTGACACAGGCTTTACATAAAAACACGCACACACAGACAACACAAGCCTTTTCTCCTTCGCTGAGACTGAGCACGGAGCGGTGCTTTGCTCCACTAAAGATAAAGAATGTCTCCCGCAGGCTCTGCTGTGAGAGCTGAGATTATTTTGGTCAGAAAATGTTACTGCCTGTCTGACAGTGGGTCACAATTTACATCCTTCACAATGGAGAGAGTGGGAGTCATTGAGAGGAAAGCAGTCTAGTGCTGATCACGGTCTGGCTCACAGTGCAAACGTTTGGATGACACCAGTCGCTGGGTTATGGAAAGACGATAAAGTACAACTTTGATTGTGCTGCTCAGACTCTTTTTTTTTTTACATCTGAAGCGTCATGGATGTCCAAGTCCAGTCTTAAACAATCCACTGCTGCTTCCAGCACAGGGGAGAAACATGAGTAACAGATGACACCTCTTCACACAGCACAAAATCACACTTTTCACAATTATTTTACAAAGGTAATATCACATTTAGTCCGTATATGGTGCAGCATCTTTCAGAAGAGCAGAAAGAAGGGTCATTTAATTTGAGACGAGGAATCTCTGTCCACTAATCAGTCTTTCGGGGTTTGTCCTCTGGTTCAGTTAGGAGGCTACACTCCATTCTGGGACTCCACACCTGATGTGTGTGTGCGTCTCTAGTGTGTGGTAGAGAGGAGGAGACAGGTTGGGCGTGTAGCGAGGGTACTCTCTGAGAGGAGGGCTGAGCTGCCTGCTGTGAACGTTCTGGGAGCTCTGAGATGGAGGTCCAGAGCTCTGGCTCTGATAGGGGACATGGGCCATGTGTTCTCCCAGCGGCGGTGAGCTCTGGTGGGCTATAGTGCTCAGTCGAGAGCCCTGAGGGCTGGAGCTGTAGGGAGGATGGGGGGTATAAGGTGGGTAGGGTTCCATGGGGGTCATGGCAGAGGGGAGCGGGCAGGTGTATGACCAGGATGTACAGTTGAGTTCATCCAGTCTGGGCTCTGAGCCGGCAAACATGCACGCCTGACGCTGTCCCATGTCTGAGCTGTAGGGGGAGTCGGTGAGACCCAGGGCAGGGTTGTTGGCTAGACCGGGCGGAGGAGGAGGGTAGGAGGAGGGGTGATAGTAAGACTCGCCCTCACTTGGTGAGCTACCAGTGAAGGATTTCTTGTATGGGTGCTGGCGGTTTCCTGGAGAGCAGTTCTCCGCCACTACAGAGAGAGACAGACAGAAAATACTGTGTTGATTTTCCATTTGACATTAATGACAAAAGGGAAAGTTCCAGCTCAGAATTTCTGACTTCCCACATTAAACAATTCAAGAAGCTGAGACGAGAACAAAATGTACACAGGAAGGAAAGCTGAATTAGTTTTCTCTGCTTTTAGAGTACGTATTACATTAGCCTAAGTACAAACATGATGCCAAAGGGCTGCATGTTTTAGGTAGGCTACCTATCGAAATGTGTCCAAATCACAGTGTATCAAAAACCTTCAAGTTTACTTATTCTTTGATCAGATCGTTTCCGATTTAAATCATAATTTGACTGATTATAGACAGTATTTTATTTGGACAAACTGCTTGTATGGCTCCTTGTGTTTTGACAACATTTAATATTTAAGAAGTTTGGCTTCTTTTGCTAAATGAAAAAAAAAGTTTATACTCCTCAAAGAAAGGTATTGAAAATATATTATTTTGGTCTTGATACTAAAACAGAGGTTTTTGCAATAGTATCAGTATTGCAGTAATACATTTCAGATGATACCCAGCCATATTAACTACAAAGTGTATAGTCTATACTTGTCATCAATGCAGACATATTTAAAAGGCCCTTTGTGCCTAAAGTAACTGATTCATCTCTCTAGCAAAGTGCAGAAGTAGTAGCACAGTCATTGTTACTGATTTTCTTTTAGCTGTTGATTAATATGTCTGAATAAACCCATGCAAGCATGTGTAAATGACCAGACATGAACATCGAAGTGTTGTTCTTAGTTACATGTTACAGTAGTTACATCATCATAATTACCTTTGCAGTTGGCTGACAAACATCTACATTTTAAAACCTATCTCATGAATGCAATGCTTTTTGGCCTCCAAGAGGATGCTGCGACTTAACTGACAAAAATAAAGATAATGAATTGTTCCCAGTGATGGAATAACTGAGTTAAGTTTCATACTGGCTGCCTGAAAGTTAGGAAATCAATCTTAAATCATGTGTGTAATTTAGTATGTATATTTGTAGTCAATGGGCAAAAACATGTAAAACCAATGGAATGGTCCATAAACCTTCATATTTTGCAGGTAACCTGCAAACAGAAACTTCATTTTGTTCACTATGAATATTTTGGCACAAGTTGGAGAAGTCAGAAATGACCCGTTTTCTTACTTGGAATAAGGAATCATTATGGGGTGTAATAATAATCACAGAAATGTGATTTTAATGAGTCACAAATATTTTTTAAAGTGAGAAAAATACACAAAAATCTCCACTATTACAAAGACAATTCAATGAATTTTAAAATAAATAGGTCACATGTGCACTCCTGTGTCAGGGAGTTAACTAATGGCATTCCTTTTTATAGCTTGAGACTTAGGCAGTCATTTTCTTTTCCACAGAGACACACAGCGTCCTCCTACCTTTCCTCTTGGTGCAGTGGTAGACCTGCGGCTGCTGGCCGTGCTGCAGGTGAGGATGAGGCAGGACGTAGTGTGCCTGGGGAGCACCCGGCAGCTCCTGGGGGCTGCTGCCGTTCAAGCCGTTCTCACAGCTGTAGGGGGACCTGACGGCTTCGGGGGAGCTCCGCAGACCCCGACCCTCCCCGCTGAATGGACTCCCAGTGGAGCAGGCTCTCTGACGGAGAGTACTGCGAGGGACCACAGGGTAGTCCTTACTGAAAAACAAAGAGAGGTGAGTTAAGAATCGCAGCAGAAGCAACCATGTGCATCTGATGTTGTTACGGCTTCAGGTATGATGCACAAAACTGCCCTTCCTGACACTGTAGCCTACAGGTATTTCTGTTAGATTAAATTCTGCCTGGTTGTCTTGTTTGTGCTCTTGTTTTTTTCTTTTCCTTTTTCTTTCAAGTCTACTTAGCCGTTCTCGATTCTTTCAGCTCGGATCTCTCTCTGTACACACTGCCCTCTCGGTGAACTCTGTGGTATGTACAGGACAGCGGGCCACATCTCCCTGACTCTCACTGAGATAGTGACACACTCACGCACACACACACACACACACACACACACACACACACACACACAGTCGGTGCGCTTGTGAGATAATTCGCCGCTCTAAAAATAAACATCCATCCGTGTGTCACTTCTCCTCTCCTCCAAGCACAGCAGCAGAATAACACAGGGGTGCTGCATTTAATACAACCCTCTCTCCCTCCTCCTCTTCCTCCTCTTTCCTCTACCTCCCCTCAGTAACAGCCTCTCCCATTGGCTTATTAAAATCCCCAAACTGCCTGCCACAACAGTGCTTGAATTGAGATTAGTTCGGCATGCAAACAGACACCATGTAAGGCCATCAGCTGATCAGCAGTGACAGGCTAATAGACCAGCAGCAATGTGATATCATCTCTCTATCAGTGTTCGCGTTTGTGCTGCACGTTCTGGACAAGGTTTCAGGCTGAGATCAACCTTCAGGTGACAATGGCTCACATCTCTTCATACCATTGGCTCCCCTCACACACACACACACACACACACACACACACACACACACACTCATGTCTTAGACCATGTACCCCATCATAACAACCCTCAGAGCGAAGAATAGATTTTGTTTCATGTGAATGCTCACACACACACACACACATTAACAAAGATGTACTCACCCTTGTAGCTTGGCCATGCGGTGCAGCTCATTGTCGTCGCTGCCTCTGAAGCCCTTAGCAAAAGGATTATTCTCTATCTTCAGCTGTGTAATCTGAGCACAAAACACAGAACATCTTCAACTCAAGCATTACAGCACAGTACATACATAGGCCCAGAAACACACAGTTTCATAGTATAGACACACACAGGCAGTTTTTTAACCGTTCTGTTCATTGACTGAGAGTCAATAGTTTACTATTAGTCAGAGGCCCTGCAGATGTTAAAAGCAGCCCCGCTCAAGCTCTGCACGGCCAACATTCCTCAGCCGCTGACGTTTCAAACGGAGCGCACAGTGTCCTCGCCAGCTGACACAGAATAAACTGTTTACCCAAACAGTCGCCAGGTTTAAGGATTTCAGGCCAAAGCTTTTAGAGGTCCAAAGCTGGGAGCTTTGATGTTAAGTCTTCAAACTTTTCCCAGTGATGTCATGGAGGGAAACCTCCACGCTGCGTGTCTATCACCCAGCAGGCAAGTGGACACGAGCTCAGGTCCAAACAAACTGTGGAGGGCTGATAATAATGATAGCCTCCGCTGACTCGCTCAACAGTTCTCATTTTTATACACGAATGTTGGAATTAACTTGAGTGTGTGATACCAATAGTATTTGTTAAATATAAAGTTTAAGTTGTTTTTTTTTACCCAATAACCAAACTTTATTACACAAATGTTATATCTCAGAAAATTTAAAATAATTTCTAATATTCAAAACTACTACTACTACCACTCCTCTTTCGAGTTGAGGGTCTCGAGGGAGTTGTATGCTGTACAGTCGGTACTTGTGATTTGTGATATTGGGCAAAATGACTTGACCACTAATAATAATAATTAAGTTTTAAAAAGTTTAAAATACAATATTTTGTTTTTATTACATTACACATCAGAATGTATTTATATAAATAAAAACATTCTGATGAAATAGACAGTTACAATTACATTTAACTAGTATAAACAATTATTATTATTAAGTTTATACATAAACTACACTTCAGTAAAAATAATACAGAAAGGTATAAACTTTTGTTTAGAAACTAAAAGCTGTATCTATTGTAAATAAATTAATGCACCTTGATGGATTAAATACTTGTTGCAGATCTATTTTCTGAGCCGTGAATATGAATTGTTTTTTTTTTTTACACTTTTTATGATGCAGTTAATAAAAAATGAACATATGGAAGCTGTAGATGAAAGTGTGCAGAATTTAGGCCTCTATTTTGTCAAGTGAGCAATTTTGCTAACAAGATATACTATCTAAAAATGACGGGGGAAAAAAACAATTGCAAAACTTTGTAGAAAAATTATAGTTGAAATGTATTTAATTTATGTTATTTATGTTTTGTTATGAAATGTGATCAAATTGAAGCTATCTTGTGAAAAGGGTGGCTTAAGGCTTCAGCAATCTGTCTTTCTAGTAGACGCTGAGGAAACTGGATCGGCCAAGATCAAGGGAAAGAAACAGGTCATTACAGACCAACACTCACGCACTCTTCTCCCACATGTGCTCACACACACACACACACACACTCACACACTCTCACACACACGGATAATTTATTTTTGGACGTGTTTACAAATACAGAGTAAGGACACATAAACAAAGAAGATGCAAATTGACTTTCTGGATACAAAATACAGACAGTAATACAAACAGAGAAAAAGTATAATTATGAGGCAGCTTATAACTTCAGCCTGTAAACAACCAGTACACTTCATATACAGTGATGTCTAAACATCACGATAATATTCTTATAGCAGGACTTGCAGTGTGTCTGTGCTCCTTAAAGCTCACAGTGACCTTATTGTATAGATTTCTTTTGTATTGTATTTCATTTTTTAAACCCTCCAATCACTGTATTAGTTTCATCCATAAAAGAGATTTAGGTGACACCTTTCTAAAACACACAAACTGGGGTTTGAGTTCCTATTTTCTAACAGTGTTTTGGTACCTTGTGGTTCTGGTAGGACGTTACAGCGATGAAGGCAGTCTCAGAGAAGACGTGGGTGCAGAAAGCAGTGTTTTTGGAGCCGAAGCCATTGTTCTCGTCTGCCTTGACAATGTGGAGACGAGGCTGGTATTTGTGCATGGAGTTGAGAATGATCTGCGTGGGGGAGAGATTGAGTAGGTGAGATTGACAGACCTGTCATGTTTCCAGAAACCCACCAGCAGATGCTGGGACCTGGACTAGACTGGAGGCCAGGTGGAGGGTATAAACCCAGCTTATGTCAAGGTACCCAGATTTCTTGGATGACATGAATCTTTAAGACAGATATTCCTGGTTTACATATTAGTAGGATCAGACTGATGTAAGCTAAGAGGAAAAACAAAGCCAGGATTTAAAAAATACTGATGTCATCTTCTGTATGAATATAAGAACAATTTTTTGCCTGATTCAGTTTTGTGCAGTTGTGTAGCATACAGGTAAATAAATTTTATTAGGCCTAGTTTGTGCTATTTGATTTTTTCTGAAGGTCTTATGTCAATGTTACCAAAAAAATCATGCATGGAACCAAAGACAACTGCCACCTTAAAACAAAGTGATTAGTGAAGCATATTAGACACTGCTAATTTAATTTAATTTCATTAATCAAATATGGTATCTGTGGCCGTTTTCTTTCAACCACATCTGAATAATACATGCTTGTATTATAAAAGACCATAGACTCCACAAGTGACGATATATTGGAAATAAGGCCTAAATTTCAAAATATTATTCAATGTAATCACTGATCATTAACGTGGCAGATTATTTTAGCAGATTTTTGGCGAAAATTGAAAGTGACTTATTGAAAATTGTATAAAGGTTTGTGTACTTGGTGACCACTTACTAGCGTTTTTTTATTTATTCAAGGGGCCGTGACATTGCTAAATTTGGCTTGGAAATACCAGTAATGTAAAACTACAACAACTCTGTGCATTCAGCGCACGGTCAGGCCTATTTCCCACGACACTGGCAACTCCACAAGTGGTTTTTAATTAGATCACGGCCGTCTGTGTAAGCGCGAGCTCGGGCGTGAGCACGTTTGTTCATCCAGGGGGGCTCAGTTTAATCGCAGTGACGTGTCCGCCGGCGACATGCATGAGCTAATGGACTTTTGAGTCATTGAAATCATTACCTCTAATTTAACAAGCCTGAAAAGATGATGTTTCTCTTTGTTTCTGCGCGCGCAGGCACAGGCACCGTGACGCGCGCCGGTGCTCACCTGCTCTCGCGCCGTACAGCTCACTGCGCCTCGTAAAATACAGTGTGTGTGGATTCAGACACACTGAGTTACAATGAAAACAATGAAACAATGAAAGCTGGGCTTGGCGGGAACGAGTCTCTGCTCTGCTGAGGCAGAAGTGTGGCCGCTCTGCCCTCGTGCTGATTTGTGCCGTGTTGTGACGTCTGCTGAGTTATATTCAGGAGAGTGAGTCCTCGGGCTGTGCCTGCCCGCCTAACTGGACCTGTGACTGTAGTGTGTAATCATTCTTCTTAAATCCAAAACATCACTCAGGGTTAACTAGCCTATTTAAAATGCATGTTATGGCTATTTGATGTGACCAAATCACCATTTTCATTGGGAAATGTATGATTTGTGTCCCCAAAAAAACTTTTAAAAGTTTTTATTATGAAGCCTAAACATTACAGGCCCACAACTAGCCTACATGCAAAGGGCAAAATTTATTTTTAAAATCAAGCAAACACAGACCAAGAACATTTTGTCTTGTTCTGTCTATGTAACAGAAATACACCACATTAGCAAAATACTATTAAGAAGACAGACTCACATGTCCAAAGGGGTCCAGGTGGTTGTTGGTGAGTTTGAGCTTCTGAAACGAGACGAGCTGGCGGCTCCAGTGCGCCCCAGTGGCGGGAGAGTCCGGATGAACGTAGAGCCTCCCGGGCATGGCGGGCTCTGCCTTGCCCGTTACCGACCTAAACGGCAGAGAAAATGCAGCAGATACAGGACCGGTCAGATATTTACACTTAGTGGGTCACAGTGGTTTGTCTGACCGGCCGTGCACCGCTCTGACCGGCTCCCCGCGGCTCAGGAGGCCTGCGCTGCCGCCGGCTGCAGAAGGCCTATCTGGTGCTTTAATTAGACAGACATAACGTGTTTTTTTGTTGCTGTTGTTGGAGTTTACACCGATAGCCACATCTGGACCTTAGCTCAGCCGACCCAAATTAACTCGGTCTCCTTCAAAATTGCTGAAGCCTCTGTTATTTTCTGCCAGAGAGATGTTGCTATGAGGCGCCTATGTGCCCGAAAAACACCTGAAATCACCACAAAACTAAAACAACAACAAGAACCACAAACGACCAAGAAAGGTATTCCACCTTTAACTATTTAATCCTTTGAACTATTGGACTATTTTCTCGCTTTTTATCAGTAGCTGAGGAGCCAACACTAAAAATAGGGCCAACCTGTTTGAGTGGTGGTTTTCGTTCAGCGCATTAAGTTTCAGTCAGTGTGTGAAAGGGTTACAGGCAGGTTTCTGACGTTTCACACGTCACTAATAAAACAGATTAAATAACTAATGGGGGTTGTAGCCTAATATTAATAACCCAAGCTTACTTTTCCAGCTCTGAAAGAATAAAGGCCTTAAAGAAATATTGATCAGGTAGGATGTTACTGAGTTTAAAAAGTGCTGTGTAGCTGCGTGTAGTCTGGCCTGTGTTTTGAGTCTGCAACGCATAAAAGGTCAAATGACGTGACCCGGCAAACATGCAAAATAAATTAAATAAATTAAACTTAAACAAAAGAAAAATAAAATAAAATGGCATTTTGGAAACAAATGTCCAGCCTGTTATAGTTGAGGGGATCAACCCCCCACACACAACTTTATCTTTTTTTTTTTTGCCTATAGGCCAGCACCGACTTATCTCTATACTCGCCTCCATTACGCTCTGAGCTGGGAATTTGTGTCACAGCACGTTTATCCACAGACCCCTGTTTCCGGCCCGTTACACTGTAATACGTGTCTGATGCTCTGAAGAGACAGAGCATTGATGGATCTCACGGTAGAGTCAGTGGTCTGTTGGGATTTTCACCCCGCAGCACAACACACAGTTCAATGGGAGACTTTAATCCGGCTCTGTGCCGTCTGTCCGCCCGGTGAACCCTTCTTACTCTGATTTAACCGGCGGGCAGGCACGGGGGGAAACACGGGGAACTAGGCCATCCCAGTCTGCAAGAAGGACCCGACCTTTACACAGTGCAGAGGCGGGGATGGAGTGGAGGGTAAACCCACAACAACACGGCTTTTTACAGAGGATTTTAGGTTGAGATTTCTCATGTTAAATTAATAATGGCCCACATAATAAAATGACTAGCCTATATAGGCTAGTCCAGAAGTAGCTATAAGCTATTTATTTTGAATAGTGGTGGTTCAGTTAGCCTATCGTTTTTTAACCATTCACTGCCCATGATGTTCAAAAGTTATTATTAATAAACACTAGGGGTTTATCATGGCAGAGCTGACCTGTGCACACATACTGCCCCACGGCCCAAATACACCACTCTGAGGTTTTGGGAGGTAAATATAAGGTTTTAAATGTTGTGATATACGAACCATTTGTTGTCTGCGAATTTGTAGCGATGGTCATCCCTGGGCACAATGTCCATGAGGAGTATGTACTTGGTTTTTGGGTTGAGTCCTGTGACCTTCACCTTGTAACTGGGGAACATCCTCCTACAGGGAACACAGGAAAATTATCAATATCCCCATCCCAGCACAGACAGATTTAAATTATACAATACCCGAAGTTAGATCATCGAATAAACAGCCAGCCTCTGCGCTCCTCTGAGGCAACACGTCCCCAGGGGGCCTGGCAACATGCACATTGTACAGTATGTCCCAGAAGTATTGTTGAGCCATTCATAAAACTCTGTCTCGTTCATTCAACCTTCCTACAGCGTTTTAGTAAAGGCATGGCCTCATAAGAAAACATGACAAATCAAATCAAATCAAATCAAACAATCTATCATCAACAATATAAAGATTTCTTCCTCCTTCCCCCCCTACCTTCCAGCCTTGGTGATGATCATTTCAGTTCCCACTTCATCAAACTTCGTCCAAAGTTCCCTGTCATGAAGGAAAACTTTGATTCCCTCCATCCCCTGCAGCAAAATATAAACAGTACTCACTACAACTGAACAAGAAGTCTTCTGGAAGTCAAATTAAAGCAGGACACAGGCCCCCAAATGAAACACACTTTCAACTAGATTTTTCTAAATTAAATGTAGTATTTATAGGCTACATATAGTAATTTTATAGTGATTTGTGTATTTTAAATAATGATATAAGCCTAATCCACAGTAAATTAAAGTAAACAATTACTAAATAGTGAGGTGAATATTTTGTCTACACTTCTGCTGTCCCGGATTCATCAATAAATTCTTTGTGATTTAATTTCTCAGGCACAAACCGCAGAAACTTCTGCATGAAGACAGTTAAATTCCATAATCAGTAATTAATCATCAATATTTACATTATGTTCCGCGGTGCAGGCCGGTGCCTGCTGGCTGGACGCTGTCTGCGGTGAAGCTGGAGAGTTTAAGGTGTAGCTGGGATTTTCCTGTTTGGTCTCTTTTGGGGAATCCATGCAGTCCGAGTCCGGACGCTCTGCAAGGCCGAACTGGTCCCCTCCGTTTGCCATGTCCCACTGACACACACACACACACACACACACACATAGTGTAAAACAACTGTTTGATAGAGTGGGTGATGAGTGGGTGGTTGTCAATGAACATTTCATATAATAGTTAATGACCTGCAGGACGTATACTTAGAAGCATGTCTGTTCAGGCAAGTTACAGTCAGTCTCAACTAAATTCAGATAAAAAATATTTAATAGCCTATTATATTTTTAGGACAAAACACTAATGTGCTAACTAATAAGGAACTCAAACTGTTGGACAGTTGATATTTGGTGAGAACCTGTCTTTGTTAAAGGATACACACAGAAGCACTTTGCTATTGTGGTGAAAAACCACAACACTTGCATTACATTACACTGTAACTGATCCAGTAACCTAATTACAGGCTTCCGCTTAAAATGAGATTAAATGTGCATGAACTTGAACTTTGTCATTGTTTTTACAGGCTTGCTATTGATCATGCATATTTATGTGATATTAAAAATCCAGATTGCAGGCTGCATTATACCTACAGTGTTAATTAATTGCATTAATACTGATATTTTGTATTTCAGCCTTAATGCATGAAGATAGTTGGAGCTTGCAGTTCCTCAGTGTGTTAGCAGCTGCAGCCAACATGCTGTTTAAAAATGGAAGTAGCTCTTAAAGTGCATATCACTGACATCAAATAATCTAACCACAGCCTGTGTCTGGCATGTGCGCGCGCGCGCGCGCGCGTGTGTGTGTGTGTATATTTTGGATGGTCTCCCTGAGGGCCTTTACCTCAAACGCACTGCTCTGCTCTCCCTGCAGAAAACACGCTCATCCTGCTCCTGCTCGCTCTGCAGCCCGCTCGCGTATTGTTGTAGCTTGCTTTGATTTCCACAAAATTATTTTTATAAAAATCCAACTGTCCAAATGTGGCGATGTCGGCTCTCAGAAATCCACCATGTTCCCTGTGCAGCTCTGAGAAATCATCGGGTTGTTTGTTGCTCCGCTGTCCGCCTCTCTGCGCGCAGACCGAGGCTCGTCCGCTCCGCTGCCTCCTGTTACCGCCGGCTGCAGTAGAGGCTAAGATCCGTTCAAAGCGGATGTAATTTCTTCCTCATTTATGTCGCTCCTCTACGCATTGCACTCACGGACTCAGCGGCAACCCTGATCTGAACCCCCCCCTCATCAGATCCTTCATTACAAATGGAGTCAAGACCGCCTCAGACACTCTGCCCTCCCCCTTCTACTGTCCCTGCGCTCCCATAGGTCTGCACGGTGCATCGGTATCTGCAGCCCGAATCTCGGCTGTGACACTGGCCAATCACACACGCACACACACACACACACGCACACACACACGCACGCGCACTCGGTCGAGGATGATTTGTTTTTCAAAAGATTTTTTGTTATACATTTTTGTCTTATTTATTTGTCACTGCGAATTAATACTTTATACCCTAGCCTATAACACGCGCGCACACACACGCACATACATACACCCCCCCCCAAATTACTCATTTTCTACCTGAAGAAAATCTGGATTATCCATCCGACTATCCTGATTGACCAGATAAACACATTATTGTTCTTAAAATCAGAGAAAGTGAATATTCTACACGTGTATTAATAAAACCTTTTCATGTGAGTTGGATGAAAACGAAAAGGTGAAAGAGGTTGTTGTGGGTTTTTTTACCCCCATTTTGAGGTAGCCTAATTCATGTCTTATTGGTGAATAAAACACAACATGCAACCTGTCACTGCGCATCGACACACCCAAATGTGACGTGGGTTTGGTTCGTGCATTTCTCAAAATGATAAAAACCCACAGGCCTAATCTCACATGAGGGACACGCATATTAGGCCTATAGATTATAGATTCAAGCACTGGAGGCCTATTGCAGCAGCAGCAGCAGCGGGTTGACGCGAGCGCGCATCACTTTGACTGGATTACTGAGATCCTGATAACCGGAGGCATCCAGAGTTGAAAGTTGAAGCGGTCACCGGGAGGTCAGCGTGCCGTATCCCTGCGTTACCCATTTCTACCGATTTCTACAGCTGCGTTCCCTCTCTACTCCATTCAGCCTGACCACAGTCTGCTTATTCACAGTGTCTGTGGACATCATTAACCATTTTATAGTTCATTTTTATTGGAGGTCTGTGTTTTTGAATTTATAACATCATATATCGATATTTATTTATAGCAGGTAACGTTGTCTGAAATAGCCTGTAGCAAGTACTCTAGTCTATATTAGCCTATATAATGTACAGAGCTGTGAAAAAGACTTTCCCCTCCGGGGACAATAAAGTCTAAACTCTAAGTCTATATTGATACATAACATTTGAATATATATATATATATATACAAACCTAAGCAGGCCTATATAGCATATATATATAACATATGGAAATAAATACTGTATCAAAATGAAATTAAATAGGCTATTATAGCTTGTAGAGATTTTTTTCTCTTTTTTTGTGCATCTGCACGTGCCTAGCTTTTGTTTCAAAAGGCATTCATAACTGCAGCTCTTACCGTGTTTAAATATCAATAATCCCAGGTGATAGACCTCCGGTTACCGGCAGCTCGCTGCACAGCCTCTCCTGCAAAGCGCGACAAGCCGGTGCTGCTGCAGTGAGAGCGCGCTGCCACTGGGAGAGACTGGATCTGTGCCCCGCGTGTGTGTGTGTGTGTGTGTGTGTGTGTGTGCGTGCATGTGTGTGTGTGTGTGTGTGTGTGTGTGTGTGTGTATAAATGCAGACCCATCAAGTTTCCGATCTGCACTGATAGGCTTAATGGTAGCCTATCAATGTATGGGCTACACACATGTCTGTCTCTTATTTAAGCTGCTGTCTTCAAATAGCTCAAACACTCTGCGAGTGCGATTCAAAATAAATGATTCACTGTGCTTCTACTGATTTAAACGTTACAATAATGAAGTCACATACGCAGAAGAAGCAAGAAAACAACAAATCTTGACTTAACTGTTTTTATGCCTAAACTATCAAGTATCCTGAACAATATTTTTTCAGTAGCCTAATTTTAAAAAGCAATTAAGAGAAAATACAGTAGCTTGTTTTACTAATGTCGATCAGACCATATTTGACATATTAGCGTGTTGCAAGGATTATCCTGAAATATGTTTATCACATTCGTTATATTTGTTTACGGTGGGGTTTTGTTGGAGGTCTACTTGAGCCTTTTATAACTCGCAGGTCAGTCATTTGACTTCAAAACTAAACAGAAATAAACAGACGTGGCAAATCAAAATACAGACCTAAATATTTTTTTATATGAAGAATGACTTTGTCTTTGACTTTGCATTTTACTTTTTTTTTTTAGGCCTAATTACATGAAAAAGGCTGCTCGAACAAAAGTCCCGGCAAAGGTCGAGGTTTAATTATCATACATTTGTTCAGAATGAACTTTTCTTGACTCTGAGTTACATCTTAAATAGGAGGAAATGTTGATTCATTAATTATTAGCCTCCATTTTGAATCCCTCCCGAACAGGCCACAGATATAGATGTTCACTTAGTTATCAGTATGTTACTACAGGGCTTTTACTGTAGGCTGCACTCTTTAGAAATAGGTCAAATTTAAATAAAAATATTTCTGAGGATTTCCTTTGTAAAAACAAAATATTATTGAGCAATAAGTCGCGACCTTCCAGTCAAAATGAGTGATTTCAGCATTACTCACTCTTCTGTTTATTGAGCCTTCAAGCACAACAGAGTGTGATACGTGGCTGAAATCCGTTCATTTATTTTTAAAATCTAAATTATTTTGTGTGTTCCTGAAATATACGCAGTTTTACAATATTTCTGAAAAGTTCTGTGAAACTTCCTCCGTTGCAGGTTACAATTACACAATCCAAAAAAAAAAACCCAGTATAAATATAATCCGTATAGTTAACTCTTGATTTAAAGCCACACAGTTGAATTTATTGATTCTTGTTGTTTATACATTTTTAATCTGGGAATCATTTCGATTCATAGTTGTCGCCTTTTTGATAATTTGGCCAAATGGCATCTTTTGACGAATCTCTTCTGCTTAACAAAATATTGAATTATTATAATTGATGAAAACAACAAAATCAGGTCTAGTTACCATTCAGATATAAGCCCCTGGAATATACTAAATAACCAACCCTGTGTTAATAAATCAAACAGACATTAATTGACTGACATTAATAATAATTTTCTTATGTATCAGATACCTGATCTAAATGTTCCATCACCTTTATATCTGATCGCATGGCTTTGTCTTTAAATTATATGAAAATCACCTTTCCAAAATTAAATAGTTACTATTTGAAAACTCCACATTTTTACAGAAGCAACACTATTAAGCTATATACACCATGTAGTTCATTAAGGTTAGTGTTCATCTGCGTACATTTACTTAGCACCACTTTTTGTCATTTAAATCTTAAAATATTGGGTATTGCTTTTTGGACTTTAACTCTTCACATGGTCTTATCCCTCAGTTGCTGGTGTATGCAGAAAAAAAGTGAGAGGCGAAGGTTTCAGTAATACCTGAAATGAGGTGCTGGTGGCGGCTGGACGGCTCATTATTGTCCCATCCTGGCTTCAGCTGACTGGATCCTCTGTTCTCCGTCTGGAGGAAGTGGTGACGGGGTCCCAGACCTCCTGCACTCAGCAGGTCTGTCTCATACACCTCCAGCTCGACCAGAGCGAGTGTGTGCGTGTGTGTGTGGCATTAGAGGGCAAGGTCAACCCATTTCTCTGCAAACAATCACATCACACAGGGCAAAATACATTCCAACCCCCCACCACCACCACCACCAAAGCTCCAGTTTGTAGTTTGTAAGGTGGTCTGATGTGGGAACAGCAGAAGGTGGGGGTTTGGCAACGGTCCAGACGGGGCCTCCGAGGCCAGAGGAAGGAAAACCTGTTCCACATTAATATGACTTCATATTACACATGTTAGGGAGACAGGCTTAGTTCAATGTTACACTCTTCTTTAAAGTCAGGGTTTGTTGTAAATGTGCCTTCAGATCAGATCACTTAGTGTTTTAGTGGCAAGTGAAGAGGTCACGCATCACACATCAGCTCAAGGGTAACTAACCTTTAGTCATTAGCTCTGTCAGTTTGAACTTGAAAGTAGTAGTTTTAAGCTTAAGAAGTCAAGTGTTGTGACTTAAAATTATGAGCTGTGTTCCAGTGATATTCTTCCAAACATTCAATACACTGATCAAATTAATTTAATAGCATCACCCTTATAGCTCCAATCATGGCGATTGAGATGAAAACTTTATTTAAATTCCCTCTCCCATCATCTTCGTGTTCCACTAACAGCAGCTGCATGCCCTCCATATGCTGTCTTAACACTGGACAGTGTGGTGAGTGAAGTGTGGTGTGTTGCTGCTCCCTCTAGTGGCTTTCTTCTGCAAACAGAGAAATAACAGTGGAACAGTGGGAAGCAAAGAAATCAATGTGACAAAGTCCAAAAGAAACAAACAAAACACACCATGTAGTTGTCTTCATCATATACATATTACCTGCTCAAGCCACTGAACAGGCAACAGAGCATGCAACTACAGCAACTATATTTAGGAGCAACATCTAAAATCACCAGAGTGTAATGGCCTCCGATTAGAAAGAGAGCAGTCTGGTGCAGAGTCATCCATGTGGGAACATTAACATTTAGGGGAGCAGTGTTTCTGTCAGCCCTCAGAGCTGTCTGTCACTCACAGGCGTCAAACTGAAGTGCTGCGTGACCTTTACATTATGTTCGTGCAGACACACAGAAGAGAAATTCAACCTTGAAGGCTTATAGTGTGTTGCCAGAGTTTTAGCCCTTAATAAAGAGATAGTTTCTCAACAGTATTAAGAGAAACGAGAAGCTCACCAGAAGAGTTGATTATATTGTTGGGAGATTTTAGATCTGCGTGCCAAATCCTCACACTTTAGTGGGTTTTTAACAGACCAAAAGTACAAGATGTGGAGTTTGTTTTACACAAATACATGCAGTAAATTGCCTCTCCTAAGCTTTCATCAATTAATTCAATTCAGTGAGCTTTATTGGCATGAAAGTTTCAAAAACAATGTTTCCAAAGCATCATCATCAAAGTACAACTTCATCACTGTCCGTCTCTTCGTCACTGCTGGTCCTGCCACATGTTTCTGCTTGGATGTCTCTCAATACCTAGAGGAGCTCCGTCTTTAACAGACTGAAAACTCATTTCAACACAGCTGACATTTCTCGAGCACTCAGGGCCTTTTTACCTACCGACACAATTTAAACTGTTCAGTGGAGACATTTTACTCTCGCCGGTCCTGCAGCCACACAGCTGCACTGGGAGGCAGAGAGGGCAGTGGATGGAGGTCAGGACAGAGTTTAAGGCGTTTTACCTAATGGACCTTTGCACCGGATGTGTGAAACACTTCATTTAACGCAGCCTCTGGGCACTAGATTGGCATGGGTGCGCACGCTTGTGTTTGTGTCTACATACCGTGCTTGTGTTTAAGGTGACAGTGTTAAAGGTCAAATACGTTGACCCTCTGCATGCCTGGCAGTTGGACATTTTTGCACTTAGGAGAGAAAACACAGATACAACTTTAAAAGTCTTAACGTCATCACTTCTATCCAAAAGGTAATTTAGAAAACTCTTCAAAGTTAGTTTGTGCTATCTTTGGTGTAAAATGTGGATTGACACACCCGGCCACTAGGTGGCAGAGTGTGAAAAGTCAAACTGAAACAAACTATGAACTTTAGATCAAAAACAACCCCAACAAGACCAATAAAAAGCATCATTTAATGTACAAGAAAGAAAATTAACATTATACGCAGGCAGACGAGTGCACACAGCTTCAGAAAACAGAAACATGCATTTACATGGTACCACATCAATGAAGTCTTAAGGTGAACCTGAGACGGGCTGAGACTACTGGTGTAACAACACAAAGTATCTGAGGCAGCATCCCAGAGGAAGCTGTAATATCTGCTGTGAAAGCTGTGACAAAAAAACCAAGTTAAAATAAGAAAAGCAAAGTGCAGAGTTACATTTAAATTACCAGAAGTAGTGGCACATTTTCCCCACATATTGCTGCAACAAGAAAATCAGCTGTACTTTTGCATTGGCAGTACATTCTACTAGCAAGTACCATCTAAACACTGCTGTATTATTACGGTACCTTGTTAAAAGCTAAGAGAGGAGTCACAGTTTACTGACGATTGATCTTTAAGCCAAGTATAAAAAGCTCCTGTTTAAAACAGCATGAACACATAAAAGCTGCTGCTGACTCCATCTTCACTGTCTGCACCAACAGAGGAGCCCTCAGTCAGCTGGCCTGTGAGTGCATGTACCTTTTTTATGAGACCGACAGGATACTTTCCCCCAGACACCTGATTAGATGTTAGTAGTAAAATGCTTGTTAATTATTAATGAACATAATGTCTCAGGAAGAAAGAGGGAAAACACTGCCGGGCTCAAAAGAAACAAAAAACACCCAAATTATTTTTAAGTATTTAGTGAACATAAGCTTGAGTATAAAATGTATGGATACTAACGTGTTAAATGCCTTTAAACACTTGTTTGTGAATACTTGTAGCAGGGGTGGAAACATGTTTTTGATGACAGCGTTATGTCTCCGATGGGAGCCAAGTGCAACGGATTGAAAGCATGTGCCATAATTTGTCTGCAGGAACAATTAATAACAAGATTATTCAAGTTTTCAGAGGAAGTTGCACTAAGAACACTCCATCATATTTTTTCACAGTCCTGTGAACAACAAACACTGCAACCCTGGGTCCCCTTCCAGCTGGGTGCATCCTTCGTCTGCAATACAGCTACAAGACCAGCAGGGGGCGCCAATCTCATGGCATGGCATTGAGGCAGATGGTCGCCGTGTCACTTCATTAGCAGGGAATACTATTATTACCAGTCACATTCATTTTAAAGCAGGTACCAACACTTGAGTCCACACAGGAGTCTGGACAGACTTCGTTGAACTAGACGTCCGTGGTGCGGATGCTGTCGTCATCCAGGCTGAAGGGGAAGCTGCAGCCGGTGTGAGGCTGAGGCTGCGAGCGGTGTCTCCGGCGCCCGCTAGCCACATCTCCTGACGCCGTGAGGATCCCCAGTCCGCTGCTCGAAGCTGCTGGAGGCACGCTGGGGCAAGGGGTCGGGTTGGAGAGGGAGTTGGAGGAGGACGAGGTGGAGGACGAGGTGGAGGAAGAGGAGAGAGAAGGCAAGGTGGGCACGGGGCTGAAAGCACTGTCCTCGTCCTCTGCGTCCAGGATGGAGGGCTCACACGGTGGGACGGGCATCCAGGGCTGCCAGCCCGGGGCCACAGAGCAGGACTTGACCAGTGGAGGTCTGCGCTCATCATCACCCTGTTGACCTCGAGAGGCTGCGGAGGCGTTGTGACATCGATAGAGTGAGGAAGCACGTTTAAATGGAAAACCCTGCAATGACAGACAAAAACATCGTTATCATCCATGAACATAAAACCAGAAAAGGATTGTAGAATATTTAGTTTTTTTGTGTCAAGGGGAAAGACAACAGTTAGAGTGACCTTAGGGGGACCTCTGAAGTCCTGGATCTTCATCTCAATGTCCCTGATCCAGCCGTGCATCTCCTCTGGAGAGTCTGTCTACAGAGAAACATTACCAGAAGATAAAGCCTCGCCGTGCTGCGTATCTGCACTTATTTTCACACTAGCTATTGTAGTGGTTTGTCCCATTGTGTTGTATCACATTTTCTAATAGCTGCTAATCCATATTCTAGATTTTTCTCATGAAAAGACCAAAACCAACAAGAAATGCATCCTTCTAACAAGTTTTGTCTGTGTAGCCAAAGCCGGATGTATCTTATTGCATTGAATCATCAACCTGCTGACGTAAATACTTGGAATTGAACACATTTGTATTAATCCGCTGCTGAAAATAGTCCACATCAAATGCACCACTTACTCTTTTGCATGAAACAACAGGGTAAGTGCCACAGACAGGTTTGACAATAACAAAAATATAGAATATCAGCGCTCAACTGATATATATCAGGATGGCCGATACATCAGCCGGTTTGGGCCTATCAGATATATTGATATCGATGTATATGTCCACCACAAAGAACTGATGTTTTTATTTTTAAGTATAATAAGAAACCAAAATTAAGTGATCCTTGTCAAAATGTTTATTTATATTAGAACTGCAACAATTAGTCAATTAATTTTATCAACAGAAAATTTATCTGCAGCTATTTTGGTAATCGATTAATCGTTTAAGTAATTTTTAAGCAAAAATGCCAAAAATTCACTGGTTCCAGCCTCCTAAGTGTGAACATTTGCTGGTTTTCATGATGTTAAACTAAATATCTTTGGGTTTTGGACTTTTGGTCGGACAGAACAAGCAACTTTGAGAAACTGTCACAGGCATTTTACTTTATTTGTTACTGTATTTAGCTGGAACAATAAAGAAAAACATACATGACAGATAAATCAATAATGAAAATAATCATCAGTTGCAGCCCTAGTTTATATTATGTGTTTATATTAAAAATAAAATCCACAGATATATCACTACTGAGTTTTTCAAACTCTCAAATATCAATAACAGGCTCTAATTTTATTTGTAATTCAAATTGCATTTTACTTTAAGATGATTTTTCACTTTGGTGTCCGCACTTCCGCTAAGATAACGGTCTATGTTTAATCTATTTTTGTTTATGTGCTGTTTGTTTCAATTTACTAAATGTTTGTCATGCTTCCTTTTTTTTTTTGCAGACAAAAATAAAACCGCTCATGCTTGCAGCCTCTCTCTCTCTCTCTCCCAGCACTTCCCATCTGATACGACCTGCTGTCTCAGTCAGCTGTTCTCCCAGGAGGGGAGGGGTGGAGGGGGGAGGCAGGATGTTGTTGTTATGGTAACAGATGGCTGTGCCCCTTTCACAAAAACAAACTTTTGATGCTCCTAAAAAAAGAGCCCGTGCCACACATCAGCAGCAGAGCATTTAGAGAAAACAACTCAAAACATCAGGATGGATACACCGGGGAATACAGACCCTCTCTGCTCTAACTAACAAAATAACTTGTATCTAATCTAACAACAGACTTTAAAACGTGAAGAACAAAGCCTCTCATTGGTTGGTGCAACAGGAAGACGGGATTGTACCTGAATGTAGAAGGTTCGGGAGCCGGTGATGATCTCAAACAGGTTGTCTCTGAGCAGGAGATCCCTGATGGAAAATGATCATTCTGATTAATACAGTGGCTAAAGGGAGGGCTCGATAGTAATGTGTGTACCACAAATCTATCAGTTTTTTTATTTTACAAAGATATCTGTATTCATATCTGCACAAAAGACATTGTTAGAAATTTACAAGACTGCCTCATTTTCTGTTGTCATTTAAATACTCCTCATACGTATGTGTACGTTTAGCTGTCGACAAAATAACATCATATTCTAACCATGTATCTAAATTAATCAAATAATATAATATTATTTGTAGTTGAATGCCACCTTTAAAAAAGAAAAAAAATAAGTTTAAACCGAGTCTAAATAAAAGCTGTGAGACTGTTAATGGAAACAGAACGGGAGGTTTTAACAGTGGAAAAATACAAGTCAGCCCCGTTATTTCCCTTTAAAAGTGGAGGTTGTGTTTTTAACAGAAGGAGGCCCTGGTTAATGTCAAGTTGCTCTATGATGAAAACTGAGAAAGCTAAAAAAATGAGCCATTGTGATTGTGCGTACAATAGGAGAAGGACCAGATGAACATAAAGTTTGCTTGAAGTGTCTATGAGAAAAAAAAAAAAAAAGGAGAGCTATTCACAAAAGTCTGAAAAGCACTCGTGGCCATTTTGCATGCACTTTTGAGACGGCCCCAAACTTCAGGCAGTCAGTTTCCATCTGGTGTCATGTAGCGCACAGTGCCAGGCTTCAATATAGATCATAGATCGACAGATCATGAGGTAAAAACAACACCTGTAGTGTGAAACATCGGTCAAGCTTTATTCTGCACTCAACCTCAAATGTGGAGGAAACTGATGAAAAGGTATTGAGGACAAACCTCCCTGAATGTCAATGTGAATATCAAACTCAAAACTACCGACACCCCCAAGTTAGCCTGTTGTTTGTTTGTACCCTGCAAACATTTGGATGTTGTTCGTATCTGTTTAAAGTGTAATCTGTTCTTATCCGAATATTTGTATATGTTTACATCAGTACTAGAGAGATAACCAGATGGAGAGGAAAGTAAAATGGTGGTTGACTCAGTGATTCACATTTGACTCACCCTGACTTGACGAGACATTCATGGACCTTCTGGATGTCCCTCAGTGGAACAGCTCGGAGAGGCTCCTTATCCTGGGGACACACATGGGCCCGATTCAGACATCAAAAAACATCAACATGTGAGAGGAAATACAAAAAGCCTGGCTCCTCACCATCTCGGACTTGTAGTAACTGACTGCACTGTCATCCAGGGTGAAAAACCTCCTCTTCCAGCTCTTCCTCTGAAACACACACACCACATTACAGTTTCCACACGACACTTTTTTTTATTCAAACACCGAGTTAATCAGTCATAAGTAGCTGGGTACTCACCACATTTCCCTGTTTGACACAGTAACCGCACCTCAGCACGCCTGGCCTGTTGCCCTTCCTCTCTCTCCCTTCTGTCTCTTCGCTCTCATTCTGAAACATTTCATTACAACCATCTTCATTATCATCACAACAATCATGAAACCACCATCTTCGAAATATAGCAGATTACACATTAAAGTGGTTTTGGAGACCGAGGGCAATAAAAATAATGATCATTGACGCGAATCCTGGCTTCTAGCATCATAAGCGTCACCTTTAACGTCGCTGTAGTAACCACATTGGTTTTCAATACCTGGATGGGAGTGTGCACCACCACGCCACCGATGATCTCGGTCTTGTAGGCCTGCTGTCTCTTCCCTCCCTGAGCGTCACCGATTACTGCGGTCACATCAGACCTTGGAGGCGCGGGGACACACTTGGGAACCTGTCAGCACAGCAGCAGGTTCGATAATGTTAACTAGCATGACATTAACAAGCAGAGCTTAGTGGTTAAAGTCTGGTACTAGTTGCCAGGGGTTAGTGGTTTCATTCCCACTGGGAGTCTCCATGCTGCAACAGTCCAACTGTAATATGTTCTGCATGAAAACATCCAACATGTATTGTTCTTATTATTCTTTACCAGGAACTTGACACAAACCAGTGAACAGATCTCACATGGCTGAAAGTCAAAGACAGGTTATGGTACAAATCTTATTTTTCTGGCCCAAAGTTATCAAACAAGGAAGGTGAGGAAGGGTCACATTAAACTACTTAAACTAAAGAGTTTGACATATGTCAATGGAATAGTCTGTCATACTTAATATCTCAAAAATCTAGCCAAAAAGGGTTTTGAGAAACAACTAAAGAGGTTATTCATGCCAAATAAATAAGAAATAGTGTGTACAAAGTATAAGCCAAATATATAAACTTTTCCACCCCCTAATCTGTGTGTGAAACCAATAAAATCATGTGAAGGGCTTCATTTTAACCATGTTATCTTTAGTAAATAACAATATGAAATCCATTAGTCAGCGCTTTACTTCCATTCCTGCATGTACATCAGGTCCATTCTGCTCTAGGAAGTATTTCTGACACAGGGTTTCATTGAGGCCCAAGGAAGCTCAGAAAAGGCGGCAGAGAAGCCCTCTCATCAGAGGGGAAGTGAAAGAGAGTGTTAGCAGCGCTGCTTCCTGTGTCATTGTGCAGGTGAGAGGAAAAAGAGAAACACTCTTCTCTGTCATCTGCCGTCATGAGACATCTGGATGTCTCCAGTCAACAAAGCCTCCTCAGTCATCTCGCCGAACACACACAAATATTATGCAAATGTGCATGGTGTGCATGTGTTCACACCACCACCACAGTGACGTGTGTATGTTATATGCACATTCACAATTTTCTCATTCACTAAGTGTGTGAGAGGGTATTTGTGGTCAACGTGCTGATATTTGCACCCGCCAGGGCCAAACTGGTTTCAGTTAAACCACTGCAAACTGCAGCTTCCTGCACTCAGATGGAAACAAATCGCAATCAATAACTGCTGGTTTAGCCTTCGTCTTAGCACACATTAGACAAACACTTCTGCTTATAATATTGTGTGTGTGGCAGGTGTGTGTGTTGCACTCACAGTGATCTTGCTGGCCTTGTTGAGAGCGGCCACCCAGTCCCTCATGTCAGTCACATCGTTGGCTTGGAGGAAGTACCGCCGGGAAACTGCATTGATGACTTCAAAAATAGACACCAATTCCATGAATATCCACAATAACTGCCTTATATTATTTTATCACATGCATAAATAAAATTAATGCCATTGTGCACTACTGGATAAGCATGACTCAGTGTTTCCCCGAAAAACTCACCAAAGCAGAACTCTGTCTTGGGCTTTTGCTTCGGTGCAGCTTCACTCACCTGAGAAGAGGGGAAGAGAGAGAGAAAGGAGGAAACAAAAGTAGAGAAAATGAGACAAAAGGAAAGGAGACAAAATTAAATGAGGAAAGGAGAGGAAACAAAAGGAGACAAAAGGAGACAAAATTAAATGAGAGGAGACAAAAGGAAAGTAGGGAAGAGGAGAGAAGAGGAAAGGAGAGAAGAGAAGAAACATTTCATATCTTTGCGAGTGTCCAGGGAGGAGCCGTCAGCGCTGCAGTGCAGTGAAGCCAGATGTCATTATCTCCGGTTAGCTCAGCAGTGACATCTGGAAAACTTCACAACGTCTGCTTCTGCACGTGACCGTTAACTAGAACTACAGATAACTCCAATCCGGTGTATCTGTGCACCCTATTCGCATGTTTCTGTGTGTGTGCACTCTGTGAATTCCTGCGTCCACGCTGCTCAGGCGTCTCCTCTACATGTTCATGACACATTATGCAACTGCAACCCACAGCAAAGCGACATGGCAGGCAATCGAGAGAGCGGTTTACCTTAGAGATGTAGGTTAGTTTCAGGCTGCCAACAAAGCTGGCTCCACTGGGCAGGTTCTGCATGCAAACACAAACACACAGACTAATTGAGTGCAGTCACTGGCTCAGAGTCCAAGGTTACATGGCTCCTATTGGTCAATTTCACTACCTCTTGCTGTTTCTGCAAGCATGTGTCATGCATGTGTGAGTGGAGCACCTGAGGGTTGTCCATATACCACAGCAGAGCATTTCCCTGCGTGTCGAGGATAAAGTATCGCCTCTGGAAGCGGCAACTGTTCTCCTTCTCCTCGATGTCCAGGAAGCCACATACACGGTTCAGCCGGTCCAAGTACGGCATGCTGCTGCTATCACATATCACTGGGACACACGAACGGACATATACGGACAGATAGATACTCAAGTCAGATGGACAATGATAGGCAAAATGTGAAAGGAGCAACAGGAGGAGATAAACTCATAGGACAGACAAGCAGAGACAGACAGATGTGGAGGACAAACCATCTTTCATTTATTATTCAAACACACACACAGGAAGAAAGAGACCCACGCGCACTCAGCAGTTTTTCATGTGACGTGATTGAGGCTGAGCAGCAAACCCTGAAGCCCGAGGCTGAGCTGAGGCCCTCCACCACAGCCAAAAATTACAGACTGCACTCAAGATCTGCACACACGCACATTTCCACTGGCCAGAGAAGAGAGAGGAGAGGAGGGAGGGAGGGAGGAATGGGAAAAGAGGAGAGGAGGGGGAGAGAGAGCTGGTGAGATGTATTCATTAAGATGATGCCATCCATGTGAATCACTGAGCAGCTGACTGACAAAAATCAAGACTCATTCAGCTCAGACACTCAGGTATGCTGATGAGATTTCGATAGTGTTTGCTTTCTCTATGACAGACATCTGTACATGAAAGTATTTTTTTTATTTCGGGGAGGGGGGTGCCAGTAGACTTCTGGCATGGTGAAAGCTTTATTTTATATTCTCGTCCTCCTTAAATTGCTCGGAGGAACGTTCAGCCCCTCAGATGCGCTGAATAAAAAGATGCAACGCAGGCTTTCTGCACATTTTCCTCATCACCCTCCACTTCTCCCTATTCTTTAATTTACTGAAAGAACCTGAATGTCATGTGGCCACAGAGGTAATATGTCAGCTAACTAGGCCACATCTGTGACCGATTTGTTTTTTGTTATAAGAACAAAAACCATAACGTAAGTGACAGTCATATAAAATATATAATCAGGACTGAATGGCTGAGCCCTCTGCCAATACTTTTACAGGACTGTCTTGGCTTAAAACCATTCAAGAAATAGAAATTATCAAAATTTCCATGAAAACATTCAAACACACGGCACCCAACAAAGCAGAGACAAACAGAGACACAGAGAAATGACAACAGACACAGCAGCTGCATCTTGACTGTGCTGGTGGAACTCCCGTGAAACTATTTTTAAGTCGATGTTTAGGAAAATGCTTCATTTTGAAACTGCTTTGAAAGATGGTGGGCTGTGCTTCTGATGCGTCAGCCGTGCAACACACCGTCTTTTGCCATTGAAATAGGTCAAAGACACAAACCAGAAGCCTTTTGCAGAAACTCTGGGTGTAATGGAAAAGTGAAAATGATGCCGCAGAGGTCACAGAGATACCAACGCTGAGACTGGCACACCCCACACACGCAGACACACGCACGTAAACCATTTTGGGTATCAGAAAACATCTGGCTTAACCATTACAGGGAGAAGCAGAAGTGAGGTTGTGGCAACTTTGGCAAAACTTTACCAATAAATATAATTCAGACAATCTTAATCACATTTCTATGAGATTTAAAGCAGGTCGGCTTTGAAATGTAGCACGATAACACACACACACACACACAAATATCTATTAATGTAAATAGAGTTTGTGTGTACGAAGAATGCAGTGTACAGATCACAGCAGTGATATCAGTGTCATTGTCGTTTACCACATCCAGGGCAGTGAAGTGAAACCCACCTACACACAGTTTACACATCTGCTTTATTCGTGTAACCTCTAACAGAAACTGATTCAATGGCTGTCATTTATACTGTATACAACTCTGTTATGTGCTTCTTTTAAGTTCAGAGACAATAACAAAAGGATGTGCTAAATCAATGTAGAACAGGCCGTGATATCTTGACTCTGAGTCAGGCTCCACAAACACCCAATCCTACACTTCCCTGCAAGCAACTCAGTACTCAGAAGCAGCATCTTTCGTTAGGCCCTCCCATGCCCCCAGTTTGCAACGTAGAGTTTTGGTTAACAATGATTTTAAGACTTTGACACAAACCGAGGCACCACGTGGTTAATTTTCTCTGATGTGACAAAGTTCTCTCCTGTTTTGTACTGAAAAGTACTCCCTGTGACAATTAAATTGACTTTGACATGTAAAATTGGTGGACTACCCCTTTAACTTAGAGCTGAATCGATTGAAAATTAATCTGCAACTATTTCAATAATAAATGAATCGTTTGAGTCATTTTCCAACTAAAAATGTCAAACATTCCCTCGTTCAAGCTTCTCAAGTGTGAGGATTGGCTGACAGTGGTGGAATATTATTGATAGTATTGATGCATGTAAATGTTACTTCGGTGCTGTAGGTGGTGGAGGTAAAGCTCATTTTAACAGCTTCATATACACTGCATTGTATTTTTAGGGACTGCACAAAAATTATTGTGGGGGAAGGGGGTCAAAAAGAGGGAGGGTTATGTATCTAGGGTAGTCTGAAGTTTTTGGAAGAGCATGGCGAGGGTCTTTTAAATCTTTCTCATCTTATATTTTATTTCATCCTTCCCCTGAGCTGCACAGAGCTGCTGCTTGTGCCGGTTCATTTAAGTTAGTAGCTCTTGATTCAAAAATAAGGGTGGCTGGACGGTTTGGGACGCATTATTCTATGTTTATTCTATTTCTAATAAGAAGTTTAATTGTTCTTATGATTAAAGGAGTTGTACCAATTCAACACTGTTATATTATTTTGAGGGAAGGATGTCAAGAGAAGAGTCTATTGAAAATTTGAATGAAGTTGGGGAAGGCCTTACCTTTTTTAAAAAGCCACCCTCCCCACCCCAGTCATTGTCGGACATTTTTATATGTTTTGTGTTCAAATTCTTGATTTGAAAAGTAAGCCCAAGTGTAAAATCGATGTCGTGGAGTAAAAAGTACAACATTTCCCTTTGAAATGTGGTGGAGTAAAAATATAAAGTGGCATAAAATAGAATTACTCAAATAAAAAACCTCAAAATTGAACATGAAACTGAATATCTTTGGGTTTTAGACTGCTGGTTGGACAAAACAAGCCATTTGCAGACGTCACCTTGGCCTCTGGGAGGTTAGTGACAGGCATTTAAAATACTGTCTGACATTTTATGGCCCAAACAACTGATGACTTACTTTCTTCACTTCTTTCTAACGACAGCTGGATATTCACACTTACAGCAGCAGTGCAGGCACACGCCTCACGCCACTGGATGACCAGTTTGAAGATCCTGGGCGTGCACGTAGGCTATAACGTGATCATGAGCGTGCAATGAAAAGTTTAAATGTGATCTGGCAGAATTACTCAGCGACACCTGACTGGCTTTACATTTGTTCAGCTCAGATGACCTGCACTGACTCACCAGATCCAACGACTCAACGGCCCGCCACACCTACTGCACTGTACCGTCCGCACACACACACAGCAGGCATGAGGCAACACACACACACACACACACACAGACACAAAGTGCCACTTGTCGATTGCCTACTTACCCGCTGTGGAGAGTCAGTGTGCGCCACAGCCAGCGCCCCGCACGGCTACGAAGCAGAGAGACCCGAGTTTGGTAAAAACGAGCATGGCAGAGGAAGTTTTATTAACTTTTACAAACAGCGTCCACATTAACAAAGCCGGCGTGCATCCCACACTCTCGTCTGTTTGTTTGTGTGATCGGATTACAGACTACTTGTCTTTTTTTTTTCCGGGTTGGACGTTTCGTTATTAGAATAAACCAGCCCCGGATGTGATCTATGCGTCCTGTCAGCTCCGACCGGGTCCTCCTCCTCCTCCTCCTCCTCCTCCTCCTCTTCTCTGCTGCTGAAGAGGAACTAAACTGAGCTCAACAACTTTCTGCTGTTTTTCATTTTAACAGGATAAGTGATGCAGCATAGACCCCTTCCTTACATCTGTTTCGACAGCTTGTGCTCTTTTTTAGAAAATAAATAAAACGTGCTTTCTTCCTGCAACTGCATGCGATATGCATATGTTATCTCCTCTTGTCTCAGGTGGCAACTTGAGAACTGGGTCAGACACACACATATTTAGCCGAATCAGTTGGTTCATATAAATGAGCAGCTATAAAGGAAGGGAGTGTAAACCTGGATAAACAGGAACACAGTGAAGAATAGAGTCATTCATACACCTGCCATGTGGAGGTGAGTGTGTGACAGGTGTTAGATGATGTGCCAGAAGCAGTGGTGCCAAAAAAAACAAAAGACTTCCTCTACTTAAAAAACATGTAGCCTACTTATAGCAAGTGTAAAAGTAGCAATAAATTGTGTATGTATATATATATATATACGTATATAAATCTGTAAATGATGTGTTCCTTCTATGTTGTTAAAGCCTTCGCTGCATTGTCGGGTGTTTCTGATGGAGTAATACTAAATCCCTTTAATTTCAATTATTTCAGTTTCTAAAACATTCCTAAAACAGTCAAACTGTGTGTGTCCTCAATTTGTGCTAGATTTAAATAAAGAGGTAATAGCAGGTCAGGTTCACTTATACTATGTACCATATATTTTTTAAACATTTTCTTTCATCTTTAGAAACCATAGAAAGCACAGAAATAACATCTGCTTGTCTTTTCTTTTTGTGCAAACAGGATATACTTTATGTAAATATTCTCACGGAAGAAAAAAAATCCATAAATAGGGTTTATGGTTGTAACGCTGCAAGTAATAACCTTTCTTTACATTAATTCGCTCAGTTCTGTTTTAACTACATCACATTCAGCTGTCATTTGCTTTGCACATTGTGTTTTAAATCAATGAGCTCTGGTTAAAAGGCTGTCTTGGACTGCTGGGTTCAGTTTTAACATGCAGAACAAGTGACCTTACAGTGCCAACCATGATAAATACTGTGTAGCAACACCTCTGAACAAAGCAAACCACTATAGCCCAAGTATATATCAGTTTCAATCTAGCATCAGAGAGAAAAAATACATGAGAGATACATTGAATATTAAGAAACAAACCTCAGAAAACTCTGCTTGAATGCATGAAGGGGCTGAGCGTTGCAACTCTAAGCTGTTGGAGGAAATTCAGCTGTTACGGTTCAATTCAAACTTTATTTCAGACTCACAAGAGGGTCCATACTGATGCACAATGGTCCTTTTCAGGGAGTTACATTTCTGGCAGAATAATATGTGTTTTAATATTGTAGGTGAGACAGTTAGTGTTTGGCTTGACTACCTCATAGTTTAAACTTCAGCAATGCATCTTATTTTCTGAGTTTATCTCGTGTTTTTACATAAAATCTTAATCTGCAAAGTAGCAACTTCAACATCAGACAAAGGTTGCAGTGTAAAAAGTATAATATTTCCCTGTAAAATGTGTTAAATCTCACGAAATGTAAAGCACAAAGACTGTATCCTACTTAAATAATTCAGTATTGCGTCATTGTTTTTCCACCTTTACACAAAGCTGACCACAGCTTGAGTCCTGTGATGAAACTCCTGAGTGACAGAAAGGGAGGCTGAACTGACTTGATCTCCTGGTTTGATGCCTTATGTCTAGTCAAGAGTCTGGCTTTAGAGTTTTTACACGTGTACAATCGTCCCTAGTGCTGAGCCTGTCACCTGAAATAACAAATATCTGCGTTTACAGGAGATACAGCAATTCTGTATTCTTTTGGTGAAATTTGTGGCCTGCTGCCAAGAGGAAGTGGTTGCACCTCATATGACCTGCCTGAGGATGGAGACTTACCTCGCTGATTTCATATCCTGTGGCGACTGAACAGGATTCAAGTTACACAGTTGCAGAAGGAAGTCCTGAAGTTTCCACAGACCCCACTGTTTCTGCTGAAAATCACAGACTGTCAGACTAATTTCTCTCTACTGTACGTGCGCTTTTACAAGGGGGGACATTAGCATAAACACCCATCTCTTTTCTCTGGCTTTTAAAGGTTAAGTGTGGGGTATCAAATGTCACAGCAAGATGATCTTACACACACACACACACACACACACACATACACAAAAAAATAAGGGCGTGATTGAGTCTTTATTCAGACAAGCTTGCATGCACAAAAGATGAACAATTTAAGCACTGATTACAAAAGTACCATTACAAAAGTTTTTAAACATTTTCCTGAGATTATGGTGTTAAAATACCTAGTTTCCTTTCTGGTTCCCATGGCAACAACTGAGCTGAATAATGTGGTTCTATGGTGTCAAGCGAGCTGTGCACTAGCTACCCACTGAGGCACCCCAGCACCTACCAAAACCACACCCAAGTCCCACCGGCTATACCAAAACCATTAATAGGTGTATTTCACTTTGTACACATTTATTCCCCTCAAACACTCTCGGGTTCACAGGTTGCTTTACAACTTTACATCACCTGAAAGTGAACATACCACTATAGAAAATGAGGTTACTCTTCAAGTTTTTGATGATGATAAAAAAAATGACACAATCAAAGAAGCTTGTATTTATGGGCCTTGTTCACTGCACAAACACAGTCATCAGAAACACTTTTTTTTGGGTCTTAAACCACTTGAAACCTTTTTGTAAACCTGGCTTAAAAATATCTGAGGGGCCCAGTGACAGAGAGGAGAGGGTGGATGGATGGACAACATAACAAATGGCTGGATGAAACAGATAAGGAGGAGATGATGATTTACTGGAGGAAAAGAAAAGTGGAGGTGTTTACTGACTGAAGGCCATGCGCAGCAGCAGGGCCGTGATCAGCAGGACGGGGCTGGAGGCCAGAGCCCCTGCACCGTTGTGGTGGTGATTCCCGTGGCTGTGGCTCCTGTGGGGCCCGTTACAGTTGTCACCAAAACAACAGTCCATCTTGGCTCCAGAGCTGCCGCCGTGAGCCTTGTCGCAGAAAGCCTTGTACGTGCACGACTTCATCACGGTGTCTGAAAGAGAGCGGGACAGCGTGATGCCGGCAGACGTTCACAATGAAATCTTTTTGAAGAGATTGAAGACTGACCACTTGTGTCAACCTGGTGTGATGGTGTGAACCCGATGAACTCTCGCTCTTCTTCTCTTCACTCTCACACACACACACAGGCACACACACACATGTGGGCATACAGAGGTCTGTGGTTATCATAAACTACCGGGATGACATCCAGCAACCTCAAATGATGAGGAGCTGGCTTTATGATCACACACACACACACACACACACACACACACACACACACACACACATAAACAAACAGAATAAAATAGAGGTTGGATTTTTGTAATATATCCAAAAATACTATTGGTTCCTGCATTATGGGTTTTAATACTGACTTCTTCTTTGTCAATGGAAACACCATGAGCACTATTTTGTGTTACCTCACACAAGCAGTGGGTTGTCAGTGTTATGCTGACCTCTAGTGAGACTTTTACAATATTCAACCAAATCATACTTGTGTTGCATGTTTTCCCAGGCGTGTGTTTACTCACTGGGTCCTGTGATGGTTGCGCAGGCGTCAGCGTACTGAGGGCAGGAGGCGGAGCCCTGTTGGTTGCAGTCATCCTCATTGAACGACACGCACGTGTGACATTTGAGGGCGTGGCCTTCACAGACAGAACAGGAGAGAGCACCTGACTTGAGACTAAGAATGTATGTTCACAAGCGAATGTATGCATGGAGACACACAACCATTATGTTCTCATTGGTCCATTCACCCCACTATACATCCTCTCACACACACACACACACACTCACACACACTCGCTTGCAGGTACTCGACTCTGACACATTTGCACTCAATGCAATCAAAGCTGCTATACAATATGTCACAACAAGCTGTTAGATTACACTAGTGTATAGATTTTTCCACCATGCAGGCTAAATTTATTGCTGGTTAAGTTGACATATACATCATTCGAACCTTGCAGGTTTAAATTTGTGACAGATTTATATGGGAAAAAAATGTCCCAAATTGTTCTGGCCTTAGTAAAATTAACAATGTGCAACCAAGGTCTGCTGTTAGGACAGAAAAATCCTGGATCCTCCGTATCACAGTGCTTCTGTAACCTCTCAGCAATTAGTCTGCCAGCTGCTTATCAACTAAATCCTTCCCCACTGCTGAAAACCCCAAATCCAGTGTTGGTATCAGTGAAACTTACTGTGGCAGGCCAGAGAGATGACCAGCAGCAGGGCGAGAGCAGTCTTCATGGCAGCTGGCTGACGGGTCACTGTGTCTTCGAGAGTCCAGAGAAAGAGTGGATGAGCTGAGGAGGCTCTGATGGAGGGGACACCGGGGGTTGAGGTGGAGGAGGAGGAGGTTTAGGCAGGGGAAGGTGTCTGAGGGCATTAAGGGCTTATCTCTGTAATCTCTATCTATGCTGCACAGCCAGCACCCTGTGGTAATGGACTTAACCAAGCGAGCTTTAACAGGGAGACGCAGTTACAGCTCAGTGTTATTATCAGTCTTGTGATTAACAGAAGTTTGAGGTCACTTGTTAGAGTATTGATTCTACAACACTGTGTTTGTAACTACTGACAGTTTTCAGAGTGTGGATGCAGGTCATTATTCACTCACATCACCGCCTCAGCTGGGATGTGTGAGTGTGTGTTCGTTTGTGTGTAAGATGTAAGCACTGTGCATCATTACCAGTACTGAGGCTAAAGCTGAGGCCATGACACATACTGACACATACTGACACACACACACACACACACACACACACACACACACACACACACACACACACACACTGTGAGACTTAATACTTTTCTGCTTTGAGTCTTTGTTAAAGGTAATCATGAACAACTGTAAAAAACAAGAAAAATTTACAGTAGAACAAATTATATTTATGTTTATTCAGGCAAATGTACACTAACTCCCACTGTTCCCAATGTATCAATACAAGTGTGAGATTGCAATATCTAATATGCAAATACAAACAATAATTAAAGAAAGGGGCTAAAGTGGCAAAACAATAATTTATAGAAACAAAGACAAACCAGCTGAGTAACGAGAGGTAACATTACTTTAGAATGGCACAAATATAAACTGTGGCACGTCAGTGGGTTTGTGTCAGCAGTGGATTTGCATGTTGAGTATCAGACATTAACAGTTTTTCAATAGTGACATAGAACTGAGTATTGAAAACTGTAAAGTACCAAAACTTAGAACTAAATGCTTTTAAGTCTTGTTTCACTTTCTTTGACCAAATATTGCCTGATTTGAATCACAGATTTGCAGATTTTATACTGTATCATATTGAGCCCACAATAAACATAGATGTTGCGGAGATGTTTGGCTTATTTTGTTAAATGGAAAGAAAAGTTCTTCTGTAGCAAAAGACAAATATTGAAAAACGTAGTTGTTGTTTTTTTTAATCATAACCAATACTCAGGTATCATACAAGTCACAGCCTCCTCAGTCATTACTAAAGCACTGGACACAACTAGTTTTACTGGTGTGTTGAGAACATAATCTGCATTCTGAGAAATGCCAAGCTATGAAAATAAACATGCAAAGAAACAGATTTAGAGTGCTGTAAATACTCAATCTTCATCACATATAAGCAAAAGACAAAACCTCTTACAAAGCTGTCAAACTCTTAAGTTTCCTTTGTGCGATTAGTGGACACTCAATCTGTGACACAGTGATGGTTTTTGACATATTGTGGCACTTGCTAATCTTATAATAGTTTTAAATATCTTCAACCAACATATACAGTCACTATGTTTGAACTTTCTCCAGTTGTTCAGGATTCTTAACACAGGATAGTTAATGTACAGCGGTGGTTTATTTTTCTCACTCTTTACATTTCAGGATAAAGTTGTCTCTGTACTGACTTTGTGGATCGGACAAGATAATGCCACAAAGTTTATACATTCACAGGAAAGTCTATGATTGTCAGGTTATTATACTTCTCTGTGACTGAAATATATTCTACGTTGTACTGTTAACCAGGTAAAGCAAATGTTGTGAATTATTTGCAGCTTTAGTTTCACTGACATGTGGTCCAGACTCATTCTGGTTTCAGTGGCACTCCCGAACAAGCCAAGGCCTCCTAGAACTAATGTATTTCCTCAAACAATCCTAAATCCTTTGTTCCAGTTCTTTTGCAGCTGGACTTTAACCCTGACCTCATTCTGCCCCACACAACACCCCTGAGCTTTGCTCTTTCAGAGTAAAATTCTTGTTTACTTCATAGAAAAATACAGTTTATGGATTGTTGCTTTACTATAAAACAATCCTTGTCAAAGCCCATCGAAATATAGTGTATGCCTAAATGCAACTCTAAAACAGCCCCAGCCTGCATGATGTCATCCTGTTGGAGGAGTTGCTGGGAATTTAGCTGTTAAGCTGCTGGGAATTTAAGTGAGTCACAAGCAGGTTGTTGCTCACTGGCATGATGGACGAAAGCACGAGAGGTCCAGATGGCCTCATAATGAGCAAAAATGCAAACTAAAACAAGGTGACCACTTACATATAACAGTCATGTATTGAACCGTCTTTGTTCTGGTCACAAGTAGTGCAATTGTAGTATACAGGAAGTTGCTTTAGACATCTGTACATGAGCAGTCTCTGTGATGCAGGGCTGGCAGAGGGTATGAGAGCTGCTTCTTGGCTGGGGGGCATGCACAGGGCGTCACTGTCAGGAAAGACCGGAGGGACAGTAGTGGCTCATTTACAGGGATCGTCTCTCAGTCTATTCTTCCCATTTTGGCAATGAGCTCATCACAGATCTTGGTGAGTTCCTCGATCTCTTGATTCTACACAACAACACAACAAAAGATGAATAAGTACATTTAATACATCTCTCTATACTAAATTACAGCACAAATATACTGTGAAAACAAGGTGAATATGTCGCGTCGTGTATTATTGCTAGCTAAAAGTTTCCTCAAGGATTGGCGAGGATGCCTGTCACCTTCTGCTGCAGAGCTTGCTCCAGAGACTCGTTCTTCATCTGCTCCTTCCTCAGACTGGCGGTCAGCGCCATGTTCTCTGAGCTCGCCTTTGTACGCACCTGAGCGATCTCCTCATTGGCCCTGAGAGATACGTGGAATGAGGGACATCAACAGACGTTTTATATAACAGCATCTCAAACCCGTTAAAAGTATTTAGTTTATCACCGACTTGACAGGAAAAATTTAATTTCCTTTTAATCTCTACATACTTGTCTAGTTTCTCCTCAGCGTGGAGTTTAAGAGTCTGGTATCTCTGCTCCTCCTGCTTGACTCTGGCCAGATACTCCTGAGCACACTTCTTCAGCACCTCTTCGTTCTGCACGAGGAAACAAAGAATAACCACAGGATTATTTATTTCTGTCTATCTTTCCGTTTATCCTTATACTTCTCTGGTCAAGTAAAATCATGCAGTTGAGTCTTAAACATTGTAGGCTCTTCCCCTCTTCCTAATCTTTCTGAATTCCAGAAGTTGCACACATTTACTCCTGGAAGATGCCCAACAAACCACTGCAGCTTTCTGTTTGTCCACGAGCAGCTGCTCTAAACCAGCTGCAGGTCAACTGGGGGTCAAGATTTGGGGGTAAACTGCTTTAATGGAGGGTTTTTTCTGCGGCAGTTGTTGAGTAAGACAACTGTGTGTTATTCATTGAGTTGAAGGCCAGATTTATCTAGTGACCCTCAATGTAAACCCCTGCTGCTCTCAGCTCTAGGCGACCACTGCCTCTAATCACAGGATACCTTTCAACCTTATTCTGATCTCTTACCGCCCTCCAATTTGTGCTACTATCAGCTCAGCACTTGAAACTGACACTTTCCTTAAGCAATTATCTGGACATGAGCTTGTCCTATGACCCCTTACCTTCTTAAAGCCCTCCAGGGTGCTCTTCATATTTTCATAACGCCGAAACACGTCAGAGAGCGAGCGCTCCACGGAGTTCAGGTCTGCCAGGGCGGCTTCCTTCTCTGTCGTCAAAGTGTGCAAAGCCTTCTGGGAACTCTGGCTGTTGCGCTGCTCGTCCTCTGAGAGGAGCGAAGAAGGAGAAGGCATTACTGTGGAGAGCTAAATAACTTATTTCTTGTATTCAGTCTGGTCACAGTGATTGCATGACACATTGCATTTACCAGATAAACAGGAATACATTAAAAAATAAAGAGAAAGGCTTGAGTGAAATTGTGCAACCAGTGAAATGTATGGTTACATGAAAAATAGAAGTATGTTCTGTACGTGTGACCACATAGTTCAAATGTTCTGGTAGATTGTAATCTTTTAACATTTCTACTCACCGATCATCTGAGCGATTGTCTTCTCATATTCTGTAACAATCTTCCTGTAATAAGACAAAACACATGATAAGTCTTATTTAAACTCACGACAGACTGGTGGCTCTTAAAGATAACATTTACATGTCTGCACTAATACTTCCAATACAGTTTAACCCCCAAAACCTCCATTATTTAAAAAGATAAAGAAGGGATAAAGTAGTGACTTTTTTGGGATACAATAATGTGATGCAAGCAACATATTGCACTGAAAAAATCCCCTCTTTACCACTTCATTGTGTTAATGTTTCAGCCTATCAAACCCTCACATGACCACCGTCAAAGTCAATCAGTGATGGTCATTTCTCCATGATAGTTGAATAAAAAGCACGCAGCAACATGTTTTCTAACCTCATCTCAGTGACTTCTTGCTTGCTGCTCTCGTACTTTTTCTTCCAGTCGTTGGCTTCCACCTCTTTAGTGATGATCTAAAAACAGAGACGTTTTCTGTGAGCAGAACTCAAAGAAAACCTTGTCTAACACTTCCACAACACAATCCACTTGAAAACAAACACACTGATGACATATTTCATGTTGGATGAGTGTGATAAAAGTGTGTACCTCCTCTCTAATGAGGGTGAGAACGGCCTGTTTTTCTGCCTCACTGATGCAGATGGAATCCAGGACCTGACTTCCTGTTTTCTCCATTTCACTTCCCCCAGACTTCATCTTGCATGGGTCCTCGTACTGCTGAGGGCAGAAGGAAATCAGTTATGCAAACCATCATCTTTTATTGTACATCCAGTAGTATAATTGGGGTAAGCCCACCTACAATTCAATCATTTATAAGGTATTTATGACAAAAACACATAGTCTCCATTTGGCAAGTAGCATTCATCAATACTGCCATAAACATGTACCTGTTACACTAAAACCCATTTTTTCCCTGGTTTTCTCATATTGGTTTGTTGTTTAATATTGTGTCTTCTAATATTTTTTCGACCTTCTTACATTCTAAATAATTTCAATGCAAACCATACTGTTTCTTCAGTAAATATAAAATGCATACATTTCTGTGCAGCAAATTATTTTCTTTATCATACTGTAGGCTAGGTGCTCAGAAGTTCATGTGACTAGCTATAGGTTAGCCAGTTAATAACAGTATACAAATTAGTGGGAGACAGAAACAGAAAGGAACATTTATTTCTGTCATCAACTGCAAATTGTGACTTTTTGATTTACCGCCATGACACCTAATTTAACACCAGATTCATGGCTGGCACTTCTACTTCAAGACTTATTGAGTAAATCAGTTTTGTCTTAGTAAAACAACATAAAACAGCACTGAGAATGACATACCACACTAATGAAATAAGAATATTTTCAGTTATTTTATATTGAACATATTATATTTCTCTCTGTGTCTCTGTATGTCTGCTCTTTCCTGCTCTCTGTTCCTCTCTCGTATCATTTTTCTTCACTCACTCAAACTTCTCTCGTTCTCATTTTTTAACCCCACACTCCCTTGCCTTTCAATCAGCATTCTTACACATCTCAATCCTTCTTCTCCTCCTCCTCCTCCTGTCTCTCTCCTCTCTCATTTTGTCCTTCCCTGGATTATGACAGTCATATTCTAATCTCCTGAATGATAATCTAAATCCATCTGTCACCTGGGTACATGAACATGGTGGCAGACACTAAGTACATGTTGCTATCCTACAGCACAGTGCAGTCATCATATCATACTGCAGCATTAGATATAACGCAGGTGGCTCTAAAGTAAACACAAAACTGGGCAGTCTATTACATCTTTAAATCACAACGCACTTCACTTGCACACTTCTTCATTTCCTGTGGAAATGTCACCAATTCAAATCAGAAAAAAAGTACAAAGAGCTGAACACAATGTGCAAATGTGACCATTACAGTGATAAGTGAAATGTAATGCTGGGACATGTCTGGACTTTTTATTTTCAGCAACTGATGGTGACAGTTTAGTTTAACTAATAGAAGAGGGCTTCACCCCCACCTAGTGGTCACTGGTGGCATCCTGTTGCTTTTATTGCTTAGATGAAAAATGTAAAATGTGACAGAGGACGTGCACGAGAGTGTACCAGTTTGATGATAAATAAATAGACTGTATATGAGCCTGGCACAGCACATGTAGGGAAAAGAACATGAATGATCAATTGGGATATTTTCTCACCACAGAGCAGCAGTCTGAGCCCTCAGGTGTTGATGTCACACGGCAGTCTTGAACTGGAAGACAGACGCATGCAGGTTAAAAAGAAGATAGGTCCAGAGATGCTGTGGTCTATAATGTAATAAGAGTCATCATTGTGGCCAGCAGGAGGCAATATTTCTCCCATTTCTCATAAGAAACATCACTCGTGCTCATAGTCACGGCAAACAAATAATTAAAATCTAGTATTAAGTTGTGAAATCCAGTCCAAGTATGATCTGTTAGAAGTATTCTCATTACTTATGCAATATTATCTTTTTAATGTGTAAATTAACTTACACCACTGGCAGTTTGTTTTCACTTTAGTTATGACTCACAATGAGCCTAAATGACATTTGTTAAAAAGAAAGTAAGTATCAAGGCACTTCCTCTGTCTGTTCACATTTCAAAGATATCATTCAAATATCAGCTCAGTAAATCTTTGACAACTGCCTGTCTTTGGGTGAAGCCAGAAAAGTGCTAATGTTCACAGTAAAAAAATACATCACGCATTTACAAACAATACAACCACAGGCTACTGCACTTGATGCAGTGATGCACTGTTATGCAACATCTGTAACAGAGAGGCCTGCTATGTTCAGACCAGCCAGCCAACTAAAGCTGTGTCACATGCAGCCTGAAGGCACCTGCGTGATTATACAATCTGAATTATGTTTCATCACACCAAACCAGCTCTCCTCAAACAAGCACAACAGAGCAAACATACTGTACTGTATCTCTGAACAACTGTACTGTCATGGTGCTCGTGACCCACGAAGTCACAAGTTTCAAAGCAGTGCAACATGATGCGTAAAGTCAATGATTAATGTCGTGCCTGTAAGGCAAAGATAACCTTCTCTGTGTCCGGCATTGATCGATGGAAGTTAAAGCATGCTGTCTAAACTTTAACATCCAGTTATCTGAGCTCAGTACAGTAGAGTACTGTAATAACTGAGCTATTCACTACTGTATATTGTATTACAGTTACTGTGTGTACTATAACTGGGTGGCTCTCAGGCACGTACACACGAGCACAACATTAAATCTTCATTGTTCCTTTTACTCACTGCTTTCGTCCTTGTCTGGTTTGACACCACTGCTCGCCAACTTCTCCTCGTCTGTTGCGTGGTCTCCATGATGTTCGTCCTTTAACAGCAGCGAACACAATCAACCACACTGTCTGTATGAAACTTTTCAAGGGCTAATACTACCACACGAGTCAGATGAGCAGTAGACACATTATCAGCTCTTACCTGTACGCTGAAGTCCTTTTGCATCGGCTGGTTCTGCTTCACTTTACAGGAGTTCCTGAGTATGAAGGTCAAGAACAACATCAGCGTCAACACTACTAACCAGACCATATCTCTGTATGTGTGTACATGTGGGCAGGAGTAATGATGAGAAGAGAAAGCAGGAGAGACAGAAAGCCTTACAGCCAGACCTCATTGCTCTGCTCTGTGTGTGTGCTGAGTTCGCATGCTCTGCTAAAAGTGCTGAATTACGCAGGAGAAAAAGCAGATTAATGGAAGAGATTGATGCCAAATTGAAATAAGCATTAGAGGGAATTACAGGTCTCCACTAACACTCTCTCTCCTCTACTTTCTAAATCTACTCCATACACTTCTTTTTCACCTTCACTTGGAAAATTTAGGTCAGGTGGATGACACAGCAGGCTGTGGAGTGAGCCCGGACTTGGACTTGTATTAAGAACAGCAAGGACTAAGGTTACAAACACACACGTCTGGACACACAGTTATACAGTACTTACAACAGAACACAGAGGAAATGGACTTGCTCAGCAGTCCTGATGCCACACAGAGAGAAGGGAAACAGAATGACAGGTTTGGAAGGAAAAGGAAGGAAAGGCACAGGAGAGGACGGGACAGGGGTCAGGTTAAACACAAGGCGAGAGTGGGTGGTATTATAGTTTAGAAACTAAAAAGGTAAGACAGGTGAGAGTTTAAACTGGAAAGTAAAATCTTGCAAAACCAATTTTCATATTGGCAAGAGATTCATAAAGAGATAACGAAAATATTTGGAATAAAAGTTGAATGCTCTTTTGTTACATTGTAATCTGGGCAAAGTCCTGGACAAACTTACAGTATGGCTCAGGATGAAATCTAAAATACTTTTGGCTGCTAAGCAAGAAAGCCATCACACAGAAATGACTGCAGGCAAACCCTCCAACAAAAAACAACTGGACTGCAACTGTCAATAAAATAAACTGTATAGAGAATTTGGACTGTATCTTAAGATGAGATACATGGTATACTGGCCTAATTCAGAGACCCTGTTCCTGTACAAGTATTGTGTTGCCCATGTTAAACCACTCATAAGGTTCAAAATATCAATAAAAATAAAGTTGCAAAAACAAAATCTAATTTCAGTGCGACAATTATAATACGAGGGCAGTAATACTACCTGATCTGAACCAACTTCTATCAAATCTTTGTGCACAAAACTGAACTTGCCAACCAGCAATGATTGTTCTAACAACAGGAGTTATGGTTAGTAGTTCATTTCTGTATATATCACAAAAACCAAGGATTACAATTATCCTGGTGTTTTTTTAAAACTTGAATCATGATTCTTCTTTAGCAGGAAACAAACTGAAAAATGCCACAAGAGGGCATTGTTTGACACTTTAACTTCACTTTACCATACAAAGAATATTTTCTGTCAGCAAACACAAAATAGCAAACAAAAAACTGCCCTAAATCAGCATCTGTGGATTAATGCAAGCAAATTAAAAACAAATCATCCTGAAAACTGAAGAAAAAATGAAAGTGAATTGAAATTCTAAAATAAAATGATAACAAAAAGCAACAAAAAACATTAAAAAATTATAATAACGCTGGTAAGGAATGAATGGGTGTGAAGAAGAGGAACAACATCTGGCAGAACTGAAGATACACAACAAAATGGGAACACTTTGATCACTTCAGGTTCATTGTGAACAATAGCGAGCATTCACTAATGTTCCCTACGGCCATAAAACAGACAGCAGCGTTTGTTCAGCTTGAAAATCTGTGAGTCATGTTAGTTCAGTTTCATCGACTGACTGGCCTTTGTGTATTTTGTTTGTCTCGAGTGTTTTACTCACGTGATAATTGTGCTGTTGGTCTCACAGGTCAGTTTTGTGCTGGGCGGCACAGTGCCAGAGTTCATGTTGCCATTAAGTAAGTCAGGGTCCACACAAATGTCACGACTGGGAATCAAGTTTGAGTCCGGGCTGGAATCAGATGTCACCGGAGCCTCGTCGTCCACCTCTGAAGGATCGGGTTTGTTTAGTGGGGAGAGGACGGACAGGGATGGGGGCCGAAGGACTTGAGTTGGGTTGCTGCTGAGGGTCAGGTTGAGGTTCTGGTCCAAACCAAAGTCGTTAGTTGAGGAGCCGGTGAGGTTGTTCAGGGAATCAACCTCTTGGGATGAAACTGGGCCGACATCCTGGTTGGAGTTCCTGTCCAGAAAGTGGTTTGTAACATCAGGAAGAACTGTGAAAAGGGAAGAAAAGTATGTAAGTTAAGTCTGTAACTAAGTTTATATAGAACCTTTCAAGAGCAGAACGTCACAAAGTGCTTCACAATAAAAAAAAGACATAAGAAGAATAAAAAGAGTAAACACAATATAAATAGAAATAACTAAAATTTACACAAAGGCAGGTCTAAACAGGTGGGTCTTTTAAAGCTGTTTTGAAAGGTGTCCACAGTATCCACAGATCTTAAGTCCAAAGGGACAGTTCCAAAGTTTAGGAACCACAACCTCAAAAACAGTCTAGTTTTGAGTCTGGTGTGAGAAACGACCAACAAACGCTGATCAGAGGACCTTAGAGACCTACTGGTGACATAGGGCTGCAGTAGATCTCTAATGTAGGCAGGTCCCTGACCCTGAAGAGCTATAAAAGTGATCACAAGAATCTTGAATTGAATTCTGAATGTGAGTGTAAAGAAATCAACATCAGTGTCACATACGACCTTTTAAAAGAGCTGGTCAATAGCTTAACAGGAGCATTTTGGACCACTTGTAAACGATACAGGGATTTTTTGGGGAAAAATCCAGAACAAATGAAACTTAACATGGTCGTAAGGAGTCAGCGCCTGGTCCATAGTGACACTTAGGTTTCAGATTGAAAATTTAACGGAAGAGGAAAGGGAAACGAGACCTTTCATTAACTTAGTGACAAGGCTGGCTGGGGTACAAATAAGAACTTGATGACTAAAAGTTATTTAGGTGTTTTTCTCTGCTTTTAAACCCATGAACTCGTCATTTTTGACCCTTAAACCTGAAACAACAGCGTTTTAGTGCACTTGGGGGCAGCAGAAACAAGCTGTGAACAAACACTGACATGTCATCACCTTTTAATTTGATATGGCAAACTTGTTAGCAAATAGTTGCTTATTTACACATCCAGCAGTTACGGAGTGTGTCTGTCTGCTGTTTGGTGCTGAGCACGTAGTGTACAGTGGGTTTTACTGTAGGTTCATCACCACGAGTGACACCTTTCATATTGTTTTCACATTGTCATTTGTTAATATAAAAATATAGATTATAGCCGCTTTAAGACAACAGGAGGGTTAAACAAGATGCATATTGAATATCATCTGCATAGCAATAATAGGATATACCAGGCAAACAGAATTTCAGATGAGGACGCATAGTTACCAACAGCAACTGAGAAATTCTTATCAGAAAAGTATAAGGAGAACCACTGCAGGTCTGACCCTTCATCCTTCCTAAAAGAAGACTACTTAATGGTTTTATCTGTCATTCAGGGATTTAAACTTGAATTGATGGCTTCTTCTCCTGTTAGAACACTTAAAATGGCTGCTTCCTCTCAGAGCACTTCACATCCTGTGTCCTCACACAACTTGTTAACAGCAGCATGCTGGTCTCTGTTGAGTCACACTGCTGCTGAAACACAGGCCTCTCTGTTACTGAAAAATACACCCACACAAACTGTAAAACTCATACAACTACACATAATAATAAAACAGAAACGCCTGTATTCTCCTGCACTTATTCTCAACATGCACACAACATGAATGAAGTCATTGTGGTTTCACCCTGGGTGGGTAACAGCTTCTCACATCGTTTGTCATGGCTGACGGCTAACGTGTCGCTTATTACATCATACAATCATTCGATTAATGCAAGTTTATGTAAGCTCCTGCTCAAAATCTGGGTACTTTCAGACACACACACACACACACACACACACACACACACACCCCCTTTGGAGACAGGGAACAGATGCAGAGGAACCACACCCAGTCATGCAGTGTACACACCACCACGTGGCCTAGCAACAAAAACAACATCAGGCTTTATTATAGTTTCACAACTCGACGAAAAAGAGGAAAAGGAGGCAGAGAGGGAAGTGAGAGAGAAATGGATCATATACAGGTAGACAAATAGCTGTCTAATGTTTCAGCTATGTCCCTCTACAGTACATACAGTTACAGTAGATTGTGGCCTGTGGTTGTTCTCATGCACAGACAGTGATTCCTCCCTGAGCCGTAAAGAGTCTAATTATAGTGAAACAGAATATCAGTTTCTCCACACAGTTGATCTTTTATTTATGAGACTAACCCAGATTTTGTTCAGAGCATGTGACTGTTTTAGCATGAAAATGAGACTGTTATTGTCTGCAAACACATTAATCGCGCTGTTATTATCTGGCACAGAGTCCCATATGCTGCGATCAAAACGTGTCTAATTTCAACTAGCTGAGCCATCCAAAACATGCAGACCAATTTTATCCTAACACACACGCACAGCACATGTTAGAATCAATTACTTTAATGAAAGCTGATGGAGATGGAGAAACAGAGTTTGCAAACATCAGTGATATAATAGCATGTGTTTCAGCACAGAAGATGCACTCCAGATGATCTATTACCATGGTAACGTGTGGTACACGTGTCTGTGTGGGGAAAAGCAGGGCAGAGGGGAGGGTAGGGGTGAGGAGGGGGCTGTGGATGGGACAGCTTCCTCTTTGGCAGCTTCAAACAGGCCGGATTCATCTACGACCCATTTATCAGCCGATTTACAAGTCTGTGCCTAACCGCTTTTCATACACACTGTCTGCATAGGTGACAGTAAGCTGATCCAAGATCTGTGTGATCATCAAAAGCAGGCAAGTTGACACTGTGGTCGACAACATGAACAGCATGATGCTCCAGACATGAAGTGGCACAAACAAACATAGCACATAACATAAATTCCACTTTAATCTCATCTCAAGACATTAGTGTAATTAATCTGCTGCAATTAAAGTGTCAGTTCACATAATCTAAAAGACAAATATCTCAAAACTAAGTAAATAAAACTAAAATGATCTGCATGATCAGGTATGACTGGAGGTCAGTGAGAAAATAATTTTAGTTGTAATTTACATGAATTAAAGCCAAAATCTGCTGGATTACTTTACGGGACAAAAAAGGAGGAGGCTGCTGTTTGTCCATCATAATTAATCTTGCAATGACAGAAAGACACAAAGGTTGATGGAAACAATCACTCCCAACCTGTTGATTATCATCACATTTGTATAAGAAGTAATGGTGTCCATGGGCAAAAAGGTATTGATTTCAAGTACTAATGCTACCACTGGTGTTGTGGTGAAATCTGCACTTTATCTTGCATAGTGAGAAATAAAAAGTTTCTTTTTATATTGCTGACCTCACTCTCTGTGCTGATCTGGATCTGGGACATTTTATGAGGTAAACTTTTCACAATGGACAGTATCATGCTGGGCATTGTTTTTTAAATGTTTCAATACCAATGCTGATACAATACCTGAGCTTCTTTTCGGAAACCATACTTAGAGAGTAGTGATGTGATGTACAGGTGTACTCCAGGATGCTGTGACATCACTGTTGGGTGTGATTACAGGTGCAACAAAGCCCACTTTTGACCACACCCAACCACGCCCCACAGTGATGCTGCTGTGGCCAGAGGTGAAACCTCAAAACCTTCAACCAGAGAGGGCAGGGAAACTTTGCTTTTCAGCCAGATGTTAAGTTACTGTTTAATGTCTAAACACAAGCAGTCACACAGGTACTTTGCCTAAATAAACACAGTCTAAACTTGGCAACATTTTGAATTTTATGGGAATTATCTGATAAGAACAAGGAGACACGATTATCAATGCTGCTTTCGGTCTGTGCGACAGACACATTTCAGATGGTACCAGAAAAGTATTGAGGCTTGCTACCCAGCTGAGCCCTACCTGAGAATATCCAATGTCACTGTTCAGTGTTTGACCAGTATAAGAGCACTGGGTCAGCCAAACAGCTTAGCCATCTCACCTGTGTGATTGGAGTTGTCCAGTTGGCTCAGTAGCTTCACAACACCTGGAGACTCCACCTCTGGAGTCCCAAAGGTCCCCTCTGAGTCTGAACTGTGGCGAGAAAGAGAAAGGAGGACCTTAACAAAACATTGTTCACAAAATAGAAAAGAAAAGAGCTGAAACTGAAACTGACAAATATGATCCATAAAACAAAAATAACTCATGAAGTGATTTAGAGCATGTGATAAAAACAAATCACACTGGCTGGTTTAAAGCTATAAGAATTGTTCTCAAACAGCAGTCTACTGTCTTTGAGAACAGAGAGGCACTGAAAATGTTGATCAGTCTCTATAACTACATATAACTACTACAAACAGCTACTGAATGATGTACATATAACAATGAAGGCCCTGTTGGGTGTTGCAGTGTCAAATTCATTCTAACAAATAAGCATTAGCTTTCCAAGATCAATCTTCTGTTTGTGGCATAAAAACAATAGATCTCAGAGTTCAAAGCAGCTCAAAATAAACAGGCTGCTTTTATTTTAAAGGAAGTCAGATGAAGTTAGAGAAGAGGAAGTGAAGTCCTATAAGGCCACCTGCATCCTTTGTCCCTCAATAAGGACACACTGTGTCCAAGCAGACTCATTCACACACACACAGAGAGAGAGTCTTTTGGTCTCCTGTGTCAGCTGCCTAGACACCCAGCCCAAATTTATTTCCAAACTGTGGAGAGGCAAAAAGGAAGGGAGAGACAGGGAGAGTGAGAGTGTATGTGGCTGTGTGTGTGTTTGTGTGTACCCATTCCCAGCCACTTGAACACACATCAAAACGTCCGCACTCTAATGAAAAACAGCACATGAAGGAACAAAGCTCAGTGCCGATACCCACCACACTCCATCTCTGATACCAGTTCACACAAACACATTCACACACTCTGGAGCTCTATTCACCATCCAGAGCTAATCCTAATATACATAACCCACCCCCCACCCTGCACAAACACGAACACACACACACACACA
>LKNJ01002451.1:0-33920 GCA_002120245.1 Maccullochella peelii
CCCCCCCCCCCCCCCGCTTTCCAAATAAAGCCCTTGCTCCCCAGCCTGTGTGTTTGCCTTTTGGATCCTGCAGTCAGCATGCAACAAAATTACTTAATTTAATCGATTATCAAAATGACTATTCATCAGTCACATCGCTGAACTGAAGTCCATCCCTCTCGACTAGTGACAAGTTCTTCTAATATTCAGTTCATTGTCATTTTCTTATTTTATATTAAAATACAGACAGTGTAATAAAATGCTGAGGTACAACAGAATGGCTTTCACTAAACTGAATATTACAATGACCTGTCTCTTTTGGATAAACTATTGGTATCTCCACATTTGTGATATTTATGTTAAAGGTAAATTAATTTATTTGTGAGTTTAGGACAAAACTGTCCTAAAAATACTTGATACTGTTAATCTCAGTGCCTGAACATTCTCTGAACAACTGGCAATGGCCAATGTTTCGGGGCTTCTGGTGTAGCCAGTGGATATCCAGACCAAGACTTCCTGTCCCGTGCGCTGGTCATGGCGTACAGTACATAAAAAAAAAAAGCTAATCTCTAGGGTTCCAAGATTGATAAAAAGCTAAATCGTCATCAGACGATAGCCAATGGGTTCCAAGATTGCATTTTGGCCAACATGTTCCGCCTTTTTTGCTCTCCACACGGGCTGCTTACCTGAATGCAACCAAAGCCCGTTCAAACATGATTGGTCAATACTACTTGGACTTCAAATGGAAACCAGAACGCTTCCGATATCTGTTTATAGAGATTAGTGTCTGAATATTTGTTGTTTTCATCTGACAACACTGCATTGATAGTCAATTAATACGGCAGTCATTTTGAAGGTAGTGAGCCATCACAACTAAGTCTGTGTGTATAGGAAACACTGCAATCTGTTACACCTGAACAAGTTCCAAGCTGCGTTTCATCATATCTGTTCCTCTTGTCAATGCAGACTGACATCTGATTTGCATTAATTATATTTCTTTCTTTTTCTCTCCTGAGCTAAAAATAAACAGGGCTTGGAACGTCTCGTTTTCCATTTTAATGCCTTATCGTCCATGACAACTTCTACCTAATGATCTGAGTTTGAATCAGGTGTGTGTGTGTGTGTGTGTGAGCCCTAAGCTTTTGATACTCAAGCACATACACTAGAGTAACATGTAATATCCACGTCAACTTCAAAGTAAAACCCCAATTATGAAAGAAAATAGTCTTTCTTGACTAGAGACATTTAAGAAATGAGTGTGCATGCTGGAGTATTGCCAGGATGAGTATGTGTTAACTACACTCTAAAGCTAAATCAGCTACAGTGTGTTGGCCAGCTTATTCCTTTTAATAGTTCATTACACACATTAGACATAAAACACAAAACTTTAACCTTTAATGCACCTTGCACCTTCTGATGGAAAACTAAGGAATGACTGAATCATTTTATTAACAATCTCTCTCATAAATCTACAAGTAGATGGGTAAATTACTGACCAAGCCCAAGAGGTCTCCAAAGGTGAAGCCCTTATGGATCTAATGTGTCTGTTAATGCAGAACTTAAATGATGGCAGAATGTGAAATAAGGTATGATGAATGTTATTGGGCAGCAAAAAAAAAACTAAGTAGAAGAAGAAGCAAATCACTCTACAAGTGTAAAATGACACAGGTCCAAAGATCTGACTGGCAATGAAGGCTGATAAACAAAGTGATAGCTGAGGCTGACAAGTTACAGTCGAGGTTGGAGAATGATAGTTGAGGCTGACAAATACAGCTAAGGTTAACATACAGATGAGGCTGAAAAAGTACAGCGGATACGTTACAGCTGAGGCTGACAGATGATAGCTGGTCTGACAAACAACCACTGAGGGTAGCAAATGATGTCTGTCCCTGGTCAACAATAGCTGAAGCTGACAAAGTACAGCTAAAACGACAAGCTGAGCATAATGAAGTGCATCTGAAGCTAATGGATGTTGGTTTTAGGGCCTTGTTTAGTTTGGTTGAATCAAACCCCCTCGGTGCGGTTCGTTTGGGCAGGTGTGAACACAGCAATCATAATCGGGTGCGAGACCCTTGAGAGGAGGTGGTCTCGGTCCAGTCCCAAACGAACTCTGGAGCGGTCTGTTTGTGGTGGGAACGTGATCCGACCTCGATCCGACCCAACTGCCAGGTGTACTCCGCAAGTTTGAGCTAAATATGAGCTCACTTGTTCTGCACAGTCGAAAGTAAAGCCTCATGGGGCTAGCTGCTAGTTTGGCTATTGACTTTCAGTCTTGTTATCATGGTCAATGGATTTTGTGATTATGAATTATTATTAGATTGTGGCGGTAGAGGAGGCAACCAAACACAATGTACCCAGGGGCCTCCTCACCCCTTAACCCTCACTTAAACAATTATTTTGGAAAAATGAAAGCCCAAAACCTGGATGCTGCACTACGGTTTTAATTAACCACAAGTTCATATAACATAAGTACATACTTGAGAGATACAGGGGAGTACCTCTCATGAAATGGCTGTTGGTTATTTTACTGTGGAGGCTGCTGTTAAATGTCTGATTAGAATACTTCCACCACTGCTCATGTTTCACCATGTAGAAACTCCTACTTGGCAGTCCTAAGCAGCTCTACCTCAGATACCAACTTGGCTTGTCGAGTTAATGTGCTGTTCCACTCACAGAAAGCTGTCCAGACGAGTGTGCCAACATGTTCAACCAGCAGCCAAAGCTCCTTTCTTACACTGAGACCAAGCAGCACAACAAATCGCCTTTGTTGCTCAATCAGAAGGCAATTCCTCTCTCCCATTATTACTAGGGGAAGAGTCTTAATCAGGTTAGCTAAGAGACACGCTGTGTTGCTGGATGTCTGTTTACCTGTGGGTTATGTCTGAGCTGTATGGCGCATTAATAACAATAAGATGCAGTCCCGCAGTGGGATTCAATTTGAATTCATGGTCATTTTTCAAAATGCTCCCTAACAAATAATGTAAACTGAAGCGAGGAGGCGATTCGCTTAGCATAAATACTGGAATCAGGGGGAAACAGCTAGCCTGGCTCTGTTCAAAGTTCAAAAATACACCTAATATCACCTCTTTGCTTAAACTTTTTCATGCAACTTGGTTGTAAGCAGCTGAATTTGAGTGTTGTATCAACCCCTGTAATGAACTGAGAAGTTGTTGAGTCATTCTACAACCAGCTGAATATAGAAACGTACTATTTCTCATGCTTTCACGTTTTCTGCATTTCAACCCAATATATTTCCTCTGTCTCTACAACATAAAACCAGATTGACCTTGGTTCTGGAACAATGTCAGCTTTCGTCATGTTAAAATCCCTCTGAACAGAAACAGAAATGAACAGAGTAGCCAGCGTACGCAAGTGCACATGTTGAGCCTTTAATTGCTTCTCACAAATTACCTTGAGTTATGTAACAGCAAACAGCAACCCTGAGGACTGGAACCAAAGCACAAAGCACGTCACTCACATTGTTATCACACTCCTGTATTGGCTCCCATGTTGCTACTGGTAACTGTGACAGATGGCTGATGGGATTGCGATTGTGATGAAAGGTCCCTGGAGATGAGTGCTATCAGCCAGGTGAGGATTCCACCAAAGACAACTGACAGAAATACTGGAGAGGGAAAATCTGGGAGGAATAAAAGCCATCTATCTCCTTCTCTCCTCATATCCTCTCTTACATATTTCCTCTCCACCTATCATCACCATCACCATCGTCAGCTGCAGTTCGCCTACACGCCCACGGCCTCTCAGTGCATAAAAAGGCCATATAATATCATCCTCCTGGCCTTTAGCCAGACAAAACCCACTCATTTCACATTTTCACACTTGTTTGGCTGACAAGTAACTCACAGTGAGGGCAGTGGTAGACTAAGCTTCAAGACCTGCCATTAACTATCCATTATTAGCCATTGTGATGGGTTGCACATGAACACATGAGCACTTAGCCGCTGGATGAAGTCATACATCATGTTCAAAGCAATTAAACCTTGCTCATAACAAGGGCATATAATTAAATGGATGTTTGTGTTATTCACATTTATGATGCATTAAAGGTGCTACATGCAGTATTTTAACACGTATTTATTGCTACTACTTTCTGCTTTTAGAGACAATGGTGAAAGTAAAAATAAGAAACTGACCATCTCTACCAGCCTCTACTGCATTTTTTTTCTCTGAGGCTGCAACTAACAATTATTTTCATCTGTGAATCTATTGATTATTGCTTTGGGATTGATTGGCTGATGAATCATGGAGTCTGTCAAATGTTAATGATGTTGAAAACGCAGACAACAACATATTAAAAGGTATTTAGCATATACATTTGAAAACAGCTGCAAAATAATCACTAGATTAGATAAAGACTTCCAAGAATCCAATTCAGTAGATACTCACTATGTTAATTTGAACAAAGGGGGAAGCGTTGCAAATATGGAAGGCTATCTCTAAAGCATAATGGAAAGCCTCCCAACAATCACGTTATTTTGGGGATCCCCAAAAAGATAAATATTTGATGCATTTGATTTGAAACCTTGACTGGGAAATGGCTTCATCCGGAGGTACCAGGGATTGAGGTCTGATTAAACAAAATACACATAATATATACAACAAAAAGATTGACATTGTCCCTAAAATGACAAAAATGTACATTGACATACTTACAGATTCATCACATATTTACAGATGTTTTTTTTTTTAAATGTAAGGTATTTGTATTTGATAAGTGACTAAAACATAAATTACTTTTCTGTTAATTGTGAAATCTATATTTGACATTTGACACTTCTGGGTCTGATTTCGTAGAAAAGAAAAATAGGGGGCTGTCTCCTCCCATGCAAACGGAAATAACGTCTTATATTATAAAAGTCACTTCCAGTGTGTGAGTAAAGTCAAACAGAAAACAAAAACACAATGACTGCCCAATACGTTATTTCATCAGTTATTATCAGATATTGTACGCCCCAAAGTAATTGCTGGGACCTTGGAACACAGTGACATCTAACAAGGCAAGGAACCTGAGCAGTCAGACAGACAGACAGACAGGTTGTTAACAAACCAACAGTGTATCAGATGATCCAAACCACTTTATTTGGAGGACCTGAAAAGTTGGTAATAAACCCTCACTGCAGAGGGAAACTAGAAGCTAGGTAGAAACACAACCCCCAGACCGGAATAAGTTTATGGCAGTTTACTTAAAGTTTGAGTGTGAAGTGTGACTAGCATACTTAACAAAGTACATTTAAATATGCATAATTACCGCTATTAATCTAAACGCGCATTCACGCATTGCAAAGGAAGGAATAGCTGGACAAACAATTGATATTTCTTTTCTCTTGTCTTTACTTGCATATTTGGTATTGAGGTAAAAGTAACGGAAAGTGATGTTACTTTAATATTGTGATACTTGGATTAGGTTGCTGACTACATTTTTTATCAGGTAATTAGTAATTGTATCGGAATCCATTTTTAAAGTAGCCATCCCAACCCTGCTCATAGGACATGAGAAGCTTTACATTATGTAGGCTACTACGTGCCTTCACTTGCACATATAGGGTACTGCCGTGTGGACGTGGATGCACAAATGAGCAGCGACACAAACAGGTCAGACAAACAGGACAAGATGGTACTCTATCGCCAAATGAAGCCACAGTGACAAATGGAGCTTTCCATTCAATTTGCAGTGAAGTCTGGTTTCAGAGAGAGATCAAAAATAACTAGTTACGCTCCATTCATAATTTCCTGTTCCCAAGTCAGTTCCCATCGCCTTATTTACTGAAAGCTCAGCTACAACTCTCTTCAGGGCCAGTTTAGTAAAAAAAACAACAGAAACAGCACATTACCCTGCTGGGATGGAGATGCATCATTAAAAAGTTCTTTGGTAAATGGACTGCATTTATATAGCTCTTTTCTACCCAGCTGCCATGCAAGGCGCTGGCCTGCTCATCACCCAGTACCTCGGGGTTCAGTGTCTTGCTCAAGGTCACTATGACACATGGACGGGAGGAGCCCGGGATTGAACCACCAAACCTGGGATTAATGAGACGACCTGCTCCACCTTCATTCTCTGACTGTGTGTCATTGGCAAAGCTTTGTCCGACTTCCACGGCATCCATCAGCTCAAACATTCCCACCCTTCCCTCCCCGTCCTCACAGCCATTATAACTATGATGAAGCCATCTGCACGGTTGATCCATCAGCCAAGCTGTGGCTATCTGAAGTGACTGTCAGCATCACGCTGCTGCAGCGCTGCCAGCTGGAGACGGCAGCAAAGTCCTGGATCTGAATAGGTAACCAGATAGATAGTACAATATGTTGTATGGATGTATACATAGATAGATAACCTAATAGATAGGAAAACAATTATATTTTGTGATTTTCTACATCTAATAAGTAGAAAATAGATGGATATTGTGATTTTTAACCCTTAATAGACATATAATAGATAGATTTTCTGGTATTCTTGTTTTTATGAGTAATAGAAAATAGAATTTGAGATTTTGTACATCTAATAGAAAGAAAAAAATGAATATGATTTTGTATATTTAACCTTCAAATATGTTTTCAGAAATTCACATCCACTTAGAGTGAAACCTACAGTCCATCATTAGTTATTGGGAAACTGATGTGGGAAAACAAGGCAGTGATCCAAGATAAACAAATATCTGGTTCGGATTTACTTTCACATTGACAAATATTCTGTATAAGCACAAGCAGCCGGTGATAACTTGTCCAACAACAGTGATGACATTAGCTGCTGGTAGGAAATTGCACCTCTAAATTACCCAGTTGAAACAGCGCACAAACAGCTCAGAGGCACGGTGAAGCAGCTCATTTGATTTTGCTCATGTTTTGAAAGAAAGCCTTGGCAACAGCATGTGTGAATCTTGCATCGCAATCTACACTGCCAATAAATAATCTCTCAGCATACGCCACACTGTATGACATATTTCACAGTGTCTGCAAACCATGAAAATACGCACACTCCACACACATCGTCAAAAAAAACACAACAGCGATAAAAGTCCACAGCTTGTTGACTCACCAGAGGAATTGTAGCAGGAGTTACGGAGGCAGCAGGCAGAGCAGGCGGAGCAGGAGGAGGATGGCTGCCTCTTCCATGGGCTTTGCTCCGGGTCCACAGCAGCTCTGCTTGTGTGAGTGCTGCTACACAGCCCTCCCTCCCTCGCTTTCTCTCTCCTGCTCCGCCTGCACCACCATCGTGCCAGTGTTATCGGACAGATGTGTCAACGTGCAGTGGTATCCTGCAAGAAAACCCCACGAGGCTGCCCCATGAAGGCGGCAGAGCCAAGCAGGCATGTCTATTCAGATGTCAGAAAGACGAGTACTATGGAGGACCGGAACTGCCAAAATCAAAAATAAATGAATAAATGACTCAATACATAAATGAATATACCATTAAATGCACCAAAAATAATACTAAAAATAAATGTAGGCATTAATTAATTGATAAAGTGTGACATAAATTGATATTTCTGTATTTATTTCTGTATTATTTTCCCTTTGCATATAAATTCCCCTATTTATTTACTTTCCACTTAATTTTCCATTTTATTTATTCATTTATAAATGTTTTTATTTCTGTATTCTTTTCCCATTGCATCCCCCCCATTTATTTCCCCAAGCTTATATATTTCTGTATTGTTTTCCCTTTGCATTTTCTTTTTACATTTCTTTGTCTTTTTACATTTCTGTATGCATTTCTGATTTATTATGCAAATGAGGGGGGCTGTCTTTCAGTGTGTCATGGTGCATTCAGGGTTGCAAGGTCTGTGGTTTTCCGCTGAACTTGGCTACTTGGCCCGGTGGACAGTGTAAACCTCCAAAATGTCCCGAAATGTCCTGTGGTGCACTGTGGCCTCTTTCTTTCTTCCTTGTCGAAGCTCTTTTCCCAGGGCTGCTGCTGCATTCCACCGCAGGACGTTTCGGGATGTTTTGGAGGTTTGCACCATCCACCAGCACCGGTTGCTCTCGCCTCAGAAGCTCCCAGCATCGACACTGCACCAGGCTGCCCTGTGAAAGCGGCGGACCTCGACAACATGTCTATCCGTCCAGCGGTGGGCTGTGGCCAATGTGCGCCGGTGCAGCTCCTCGGTGTAGTAGCAGTCCTGACAATGGTACCCAGGGTTGCCAGGTCTGTGTGTCCAATCGGTGAGGCGGATGATCTTTTCGTTACTACACAAGCTTTACTCAACACGCTGGTTCTTTAATGATGTCAACAACTTGAGGAAACCGGACAGGCAGCTGAATCCATGTGAAATGTGATACAGGTAGCTAGAGAATTTTACTAGTGGACTGCTTGTAGTTCAATGCCACACATCCCCAGACATCATCAGTGGCCATCCATCATGATGTCAGCTAGCTAGCAGACAGACACAGTTAGAGACTAACTGATGAACATAGTGGAGCATTTAGCAGCTAAAGAGTCAGATATTTCCCTCAGGAGCTAGAAACAGCGCTAAAAGATTGATAATTGGACTTCCATTCATCAGGTGGACACAAACATGACTCCAACTGAATGATAATGTTGCTCTGTGTCTGCTGGATGTGTAAATAAGCAGCTGTTTGCTGACATGTTCAACATATCAGCTGTAAATGTGATCATACGTCAATGTTGCATTCACTTGAGCTGACCAAAAAAATCAGTTATTGCAGGTTTAACCATAGCGGGGTAAATCAGAAAACATGAATCTAAAATTTAGCACTTGTCAAGACACACTACCTACAAAGACAAAAGTGTTGTTCAAGGGGTAATACTGACCCGACAGTGGTACTATATCAAAGGTCAAGGGGTCACAAAAGCCATCAAGAATCAGTGCCTGGAGCTAATTTCATGGCATCTGGACCAAAGTCTTAGACATATAGACTAACCAATGGACTGACATCACAATCCTTAGGGCCACCGAAAGTTTACTTCCCCAATGTTTGGCTGCAAAGTGACCAAAGGGCACAGCTACAGATTTGCTACTGTTAAAATGCAAGAGCATGTAGTATCTTACAGTCAAAAACAGGATATGTGTTGCTGTATACATCATTAGGAGTCCATGCAAACTAATTACAAGTGGCCTAGAGGTAAGTTCTCCGGTTCCCTATGCGGAACATCATCAAAACTCATTTACATACAAACAGGATTATGAGAGATTAAAATTACAGCTCAGGTGTGAAGATTTCAGTGCTTTGCGATGTTCGCTGTAAAGCTTCAGTTCACGTTTGAAGTGGGAAACCAGCTGTGAAGCTTTGTGTGAATGTTTCTTCTCTCAAACATTTTCTTTAACTTCCCAGCAGGAGAGACACACTCTTCTGGGCGTTGATGAATACGATCGATTTGATACGTTTCTCCCGATGTGTGTCCTGCATGAGTGTCTTCTGTTGTTTCTACAGTTGAAAATCCTTTTCAGCTGTGAAATGAATGTATATTTGATAAAGCTGTGATTCCTCCAGCTATAGAAGGCTGCGCCTTTTGCTGCACCATTTTTCTGTCACGTAGCTATTTCCAGAACAGAAGTCGTAGGTGTGAGGCTTTTAAAATTCAAAGAATGGATCACTCATTAAACATGTATGCCGTTTGCTGCGAGCTGAAACCTTACAAACAAGTAAAAGAGGTAAACCACTGCTGCTACATAAAATTGTCAGATCACAGACGCAGCAGTTGAAATGAAGGCTGAACATTAACATTCTTTTAAGTGAGTTTTGTTGGAGTGTTGTACTGTCTGAAACAGTTTCAAAGGCTTCTGCAGTCTGCTCAGTGTAACATTCAGAGGAAACTTTGACTGTGATCAAGCAATCCCATCTGAGAACGGTTATATAATCTTTTTCTCCGAACTTACTATAAGAAGGATTTATTGGAGACCTGCTGTAGACCCCAGTTTGGGACCCACTCTCTTAGAGAAACCAGAAGACCAAAACCACGCTACAACATTTATTGGGACAAAACTGTTAGCAAAAAAATCCACAAAAAGAGTGGAAATCTCCTAGGAATGTAGTGGTCCATAGAAGCTAGGGGGTTCTGGGTTTTGAGAATATATTTTCAGTCGCTACAGGACCAAAACACAAGCTCCTCTCAATATGCTGTGGAGACTATCACCAGAAAGACAGTGATGCTGGATGTTTGGTGCTGAGGAAGGTGGAGCCGCAGATGTAGCGTTGATGTCAGTTAGCTGCTCATTTTTGATGATCTTGTACCTGTTACCATTATCTTTCCGTCTCAGTCTCAGTTAATCTATTAAAGGGAAACTTTGCCGATTTTCAACCAACTTTGTATCATTACAATGTGGGTAGTAAATGCAAATGAACAATGTTTAACTTCCCTCCATGTTGCCTGCACCCAGAGCTCTCCGCTCATTTGCCAGTCCGCCAGTATATAAACACTTCTGTGATTAGACATGGTCGAACAAACTAATTCAAGGCTACTCTGGCCTTTAAGTACAACATTTTCTTTGTGAGCATAAGCTTGTTTATTTTAATTTCTGACTTAAGTCAGTTGAAACAAGTATTTTTCTTTTTCTGGACAAGTAAAGTGAAAGTGGCAACAGGTATATTGGGAACCTTGAACAACTTCAATTCTTTGACAAAACAATCCCAACTCAAAGTCCTGTTACTAGCTATTTCCAGAGCTTTCTACCCTATCACACAGTCCTCATCAGCAGATGGGGCCCACCTAACTGCTATAGAGTTGAACCTGCCAATACACGAGCCTAGCAGCTGTCAAGATCTCATCTACAGCACCCCCAGGTAAAAGCTAGTAATGGGGCCTTGAGTTGGGATTATTTGGTCAAACTTCTATTTCCACAGTCAAGAATGAACTTAATGCATAAACATTAATGCTGCTCTCTCATTTAGCAGTTCAGGAATAAAAAAAATATTTTGTTTTTTCTAAATGGTGTCATGTGGTGTTATTTTCCAGGGTTACACTAAGATAATGAAAAGCAAGATGGGGGTTAAAGAGGAAACAGTATTTGGGTATACTGAGTGAGAAAACCCTGCCTGTAAAGTAAACCTTTGAAATGGTAAATACCTTCAAGGGCATGCCAAGCAAAGTTAAGGTACATTAATGATAAAAAAGTTAAGTTTCTTGTTGTGTTTGGCTACATTTATGCTAATTAAAGAAATGATCTCTTTTGGTCACGGAGTAGATGGTAAACAGAGAGAAGTAAGAGAAGTCTACTCGTCTGATATGTGAAAACAAGCTTTTAAAGGAGAATATTTTGGCGTGGCTGCAATCTGGTCTTGTTAGTTTAAGTGCTACTGTAAATTATGCTAGCTCAGAGATATCTAAATGAACCCAAAGGGAATGAGATGTGAAAAAAAGGATGGTTTATTGGTGGATGGGTCAGGACAAATGAGTCTTTGTCTCAACTGACAAGGTCAAACTCCTACTCTGCCTTCTGCCCATCTCCCTCCCCTTCTGCTTCTCACTGTAGTATCTTTGATGTTGGCTGTTTTCTCCTCTCTTTCCTTATCCTTTACATCTAAAATGCAGAAAGTTTGAGAATAACCTAGTGAAAAGAAATCTGCAACCTTCCAATCCACTGAAGGAGACAGAAAATGAGAGCAGGTAAACGCAAAGCGCGTTGGAGAGCTATTCACTGCACTGTTCAGCGACCAAAATAGTCTGACATTTGGGACAAGTGAAGTCGTGTTTCTCTGATTCCACTTCTTCAAGGCAGCGGTAAAAGGCAAGCTCTTGAGAAGCTGTTCCATCGATAAAAGTTGCACTCGGGGGCTCTGAAGTTGGTCTAATGTAATGAGTTTGGGCCTTTGAAAGAGTACCATGCACTTAGGCTCCAGTGGATGGAGCACATGTGGTGCATTAAGAAAAAAGGCCAGGGCCACTGTGGGAGGAAATGGCAGGTAGAGGAGACATCGAGAGCGAAAATACATTAACTGAGATATTGGCGTCTGAACGTACATGAAGAACAGGGAGGACATGGGTGTTTGTGTGCGGGTGACAGATAAGGCACAGGGACATTCTAGCACACACACACACACACACACACACACAAACACAAACACTTACTGTAGTTGCAGCCCGCTGCTAGCAGGGCTTTTATTTTTCATGCTCCGTATTTTCCAGGGAAGAGCTAGTCTTGCACAGCCAGCTAATGGTGCCATTATATAGGGTTGTGAAAATGGTGACCTGAATCGCCACCTCTTGAAACCTCCCAACTTTGTGAACAGCTGTTTAAGACAGGTGTTACGGTTTCAAAGTGAAAACAGAGAAAAGCAGATTATCCTCACATTGGGTAAGCCTGAATCAGAGAATGATTGGCATTTGTGCTTAATAAATGTTTAAATAGATTCTTGAGTCAGTTAAACGCTTTTATTCAGTAAATAATCTGTTAATTATTAAATTAACTGCAGTATCAAAATAGCTAATTAGATACTTAATACTATCATTAGTCCCAGTTTAGTGATTTGCCACCAAATCTTACAGGCCTCTTGCAATATCCTCCACAGGCACCTGGTGGTGTATGGTGACATGGACCAACAGTTCCAGAGTCTGGTTCTGAGCTATTGCTGTCTGAAGACCTAAGCTTCAGTAATGCAGGGTCTTAACGAGGTGAAGGAACCAAAGAGAAGCAGTTCAGCAAAGCATACTTCAATGAACTGAGGTTTAAGACGTGACTGTTGCAACCTATGGCGTTCTACCAATTCAATTCAATTTGCTCTATTGGCAAAAATGTAACACCATCTACCATCTCCCTAAAACATGAGAAAATGTTCAGGTAAAACTTATTTTGTCAGGTAAGTAACATTCAATTCTTAACCACGTCCACTGGCTTCTGACGGCGTCATTCTTTGCTCAACTTAAGTTACTATATGATACTATTGATGATAATATTATTGGTTTTCTCCCAACAGATGATCAATTGATTATTAGTTGTTATACAGTATACTGTAATTCTTGTCAGTTCATTATGTTTTTGTTGATTAGCCAATTGATTAACTGAGTAATTGTTTCAGTACTACATGCACTCACTCAGGTGTAGGTAGGGTTGATGTTAAAAGTGTTCAAGTGCTTTCACTTCTTAAAGGGGTACTTCACCGATTTTACACATTAAAGTGTGTTTCCAGGTGTTGGGGACTTCTTCTGCATATGTGAAACAAGCAGTTTAAAGCTTTTAGTGCCTCCAGAGGGAGCTGTGTGAAGTCTGATGAATGTCCTCAAGTGATGTCACTTGAGTCAGCGTTGTTGGGGCTGAAGACTACGAGTTTAAAAATGAAAACAATCTGTTGGCGTGGAGTTAGAAAGAAGTGAGCTTACCAGACCTCTGCAGCCCACTACTTATTTCTGCTGCAGGCTACATTAGCTGCTACATAACACCCCGGCCCAACTGTTGGCTGTCGAGTTGCATTGTGGGCAATGTAGGCGCCAGGTTTTGACAAAGAAAAAGAATGAGTGGAATAAAAAAGACGACCGATTATGATCCGTTTTTCAAAACGGCCCGTCGAGAATCCGACATTGTTATAGATATTGTTATAGATGCGTTCAGACTGAACGTGAAGCAAGTTTTAGAGGCAGCGTTTAGAGACAGAATGCATTTAAAGTCAATGCCTTGAAATGAGTGGTTGCGAACTGATAATTTGCGGAGAAAACTGAGGCAAATACATGTCCACGAGAATTGAAAATGTATGCTTAACTAGAGGCATATATTATGATTGTGCAGAAACAAAAAAGGAGAAAAGTCTGGAGGAAAATAACACGGAGAACTGGAGTTCCTCAGAAGTTCCGGGATCAATCAGAGGCTAAACACATACACACTTTGATCACACAGCGGATGCACACTTGATAGCTAGCAACAGCTAATATCTGCACAAACAGTCCAGCTGGAACATGTTCAGCCTGAAAGCATTTTAGCAGTTCCACACACTGAGTGCTGGGAGCCACCCAGTGCACCTGCAGCCCCATGCTGCTGATGGCCGCCCTGACAGCACACGAGGAGTGAGGAAGGCGGCGTTCACTCGCCCTGCTTGTGTGTGGCGGTTAGCCACTTTGCCATGCTCTTCGCACACATTAACTGTATTTCAGGGCTGTCACGTTTAATTCACGTTACCAAGACAACAGGGGGAATGTCCTCTATGCTTATTCGATGTGTGAGAGAGAGTCATGAAGAAAGAAAGAGAGAGAGAGGCTGAAGTTACCTGTGTGCAAAATGCTTTAAGCAACAAGGGCACTCCACTGCATTCTACTTATTGGCTATAATGGCTTTTAGGAGGTCTGATAGTGCACTGTGACTACTTAAGTGCTACATTCACTTTAGTCCAGCTGTTTATTGTAGGTGCAGTAAGGTGAGGAAATCAAGAAGCACCTACAATTGGGGAAATGGGGAAATACGTTCTATAGAATTCCTTCCACTGAAGCTTGGGTGGTATGATGAGACCTTTTGTGACAAGGAGGTTGGTGCTATTTAGTGTTGTCTCAGTATGAGATCTCGTAAACAAGTCAGTACGAGGCTTACAGTCCCATGGTGTGTCAGTAATAGAGTGTTTAAAGCTTTAACAATCCAGAGAAAGTCCACTGAGCATGTTTGCCCTTTGCAAGCAATGTACTCCTCATTTGTCAGCTTACAACTGAATGAGCAGCAAGCTGGCACACAAAAATGAACAGCTCCTGGCTTGTTCTTTACAAAATTCACTTTGAATGGCAGCAAATGCACTGCAATGCCTGCAAGGACATGCAACTGTTCAACTGAAGTTAACATGAGAATCCCTCTTATGGCAAGGGCGTGACATTAGTTTGAAAAGTGTGTGTGTTCCTTCACTGTAACTCAAAATACATGCCTTCTTACTCCCTTTTTAAAAAATGCAGAAATAAAAACACATTGTATTGCCACCATCTCAAAAACAGGACTGTGAATAGTGGTCCCTAGTGGATACTACGCCCAAGGGTTATGCTGTTGTGGCCTTATTATTGTGGCTGTATTTCCTAACCTGTGTCTGCTTTTTTTTCTTGTGTTTGTGTGAGTGTGTGCTCTGTTCCTGCAAGGATCTTTGAGTGTCAACATGTGTAAATAATGCACATAGAATAACAATCCACATTTTGTAAATAGCACTTGAGTTATAGGGGTGAGCTACCATTTTCTTTTGCACTGTTTTCTCCTGTTTTGCTTTATCATAGGGAGTCAGCTTAAGTAAATGTCTTTTTGTTTGTTTGTTTGTTTCATCTGGGGTTTGTCAGTACTTTCTGAGGGAATAGATTCTTTTGGCCTTGGTTCACCCTGAATAACAGTATATTGCTTCAGTTTATTGTCACAATTTCACTTTTCATTTTCACTTTAATTACAATTCAGTCTTCAGACTTTGGTTTGGGGACCTGAGAGGGAACAACCTTTTAACTTGTATGCTGCACTCTTATCCCCCTAGATTGGGGCGTGAACCCAGATGGGAAAAATGTGACAGGGCCTCCGAACAACATCCTACAGTGTGTGTAGGTAGCTGATGATGGTTAATTAGCAGCCAGTACTGTAAGTTCACTGTAGCTACATAGATCTTCACAGTGTGAAAAACCAACAGCAACCTCTGACACTTCCTTTGTGTTGCTTGGCAACAAAGGCAGAATCTGCTTGTGTGTACAAAAGGATTCATGACTGCATTTTGATGCTTTCCTGGGGATGATGTGAGTTGGTGTGAGAGCAGCAATTTGGCAGCTCCATAGAGGAAGAGAGGAGAGGAGAGGAGGTAGAGGAAGAACACGGATGGGGATTACATTCCTGCAAAGTCAGTCTGATAATGACTCTGCTCAGTCTGTGTGATGCTTATGATGCTGAAGGCAGAACATTGTGCTGTGTGCGGAATGAGCTTGCCAGAAGAGGCATTCCACCCATTCATGTGTGTACACATGTTTGAACCATTCAATAACGTGACAGTTGCTGTTTTCAGGAGGTGAATCCTGGTAAAAGTAAAATGTTTTTCGTGTCACAGACTAGCTTTTTTGGCATGAGACGCATTCAGAGCCCCAAAAAGCACCTTGGGGCACAATTTTTCCATGTCGTGAAATGCACCTCCTACCAAGACATGAAGACAGTGACTTTGGAGTAAATAGAATAAAATTACAATATCATTACCACATTCATTTACAACACCTTCACAACACATTCCTGACTCCTGGTGAGCATTTTGTGACTGAGAAGCAATTTCCTGCACGAAATGGGACTGTGTGAGAGGATTTTATGCAGTGAGACGCGTCTCATGCCACGACCAAATGCACTGCCTCGACGTCTGGTTCACATTATGTGAAAAATGTGATTTAATGAGTCTTGATTCATGCATGAAATTTCGTGACAAGAAACAGACTAAATGTATTTTATTGCACAAAATGTCAACCGAGGAGATTGACATTTTGTGATCAGTCATTTGTGCAAATGTCAAAAAATAAGAGATCTTTATGTTTAACAGAAAAGGACTGTGCAGTTCTGTGGCTCTTGTGTGTCAGGACCAAAAGAGGAACTAGTGTGATGTTATTCTGCCACAGGACTTCATAGGGCGGAGGTTAATGGAGCCAGGACAGCGACTTTAAAATTTGGCATTGAAAACAAAACCTGAACTGGAAAAGGAAGCATTGGCATTGAAACATTTGTACCGCAAACCTACAACAATGGCTTCCACGAGTTTGGAGTTTGGTATTTTTTAATCCACTGAAAGTGGAGCTTTTATGAAAGTTCAAGTATGAGGAAATTGTCAATGTGTTACAGTGTCCTCTAAGGTGAAACTACTTCAAATTTGATATGGCCATAGGAACATTTTGAGCAGAAATCCAATGCCAGAGGCTTCGCAGTGGATGAGAGGATGGCTGGTTCAGGAAGAGTGACGTTTTCTCCTTAGTATGCAGACTACTGCAACTACTGTCAATGAAACTCAAAACTACCGAAGGCCGGGAGACTTTTACTGTGAAACACAGGAAGTGTTGGGCTCCGTTGACGGCATCTTAACAGTGATGGAAAAAACAGAAAAATGGAAGCAGCAGGAAATAATTAGTGAATGAAAATAGTATTTCTGTTCATTTTCTGGGGTGAAACTGAGCAGCAGAGTGGTGACTGTGACATGACTATATTAGTGTACTGAAATTAGTGCTGTGGGAATGTACTGAATTTATCAAATCAACAGGTAAACATAGAGGAAGTGTTTGCATTAGGCTAACTGGTGAACAGGGGAAATCAGGAATATAAGTCTCTAACATAAGCCTATATAAAGGCCAGGTCCCCTGCTATTGAGGTAAATAAAGCTGATAATGTTCAAACGTCAGTAACCTCTACTGGAGAGGTTGTCTCTCTCTTTCTCTGTGATTGACTACGACCTTCTCTAACTTTCCTCTTCCACTAGCTTTGTATTTGTTGCCCTAAAGAAAACACTTTTCTCATTTTTATCTTTATACTTTAAAAACTCTCTTGCCCTGTTTTCTCTCCCTCCCTCCTCCTCTCCACTTTGGATCTGTGAGTTTGTGTGTGTGTGTTTCCCAGCATGCCCCACACTCCCAGCCTCTGCTCTCCAGTAGCATCCTGGGAGGTTTGCGTTGGAGACGAGGCAGCAGTATTTTTAAACCTGCCTGCTACCCAAAGAGGGAGGATCTGAACCACAAATTCGTCTGCACATGACACGTTTGAGTCCGCTGAGGAATTACAAACACCCCCCGCTGCTACAAGCTGCAAATTAATGTAAGGCAACTTTTTAAATAACTTTTAAAATGCCTGCCATCCCTATCAAGTGAAGTCTTTAGTCTTACATGGCTGTTTAAAGCGCGCTAACCAATCTCAGCAATTTAGAGCATTTTACCACATTATACACTATGTAAATTATTGTTTTGCTGCACTCATTTCCCTCAGAGACAAATATACTAACCACCACACCATGGTGTGGTGGTTAGTATATTTGACACCATTGACACCATTGACACCATTCTTCTTGGAAAAATTTGTTAAAACCAGTGTTGGGTTGCAGTAATTTTTGTCAAAATGTTGCGAAAATTCAATGAACGACTTTTTTTTTTTTACAGATTAGTGATGCACATATCCATCCGTTCTAAGGGACAGGCTCAGGTAGTTACTCCAAGTGTCTGACAACATTATGGAAAGGATCCCTACAGAGACAGACCGTTTGTTAAAGAGTAAGATCCTCTTTGTTTAACCAGAAACAGAAAGTCTCACTTAAAGAAAAGTCTCGCTCTGAAATCTCGCGAGAGGTTGAGTTGTTGCAGGAAGACGAAAGGATCTTATTCTAAATGGTCTGTCTCTGTAGGGATCCTTTCCATAATGTTGTCAGACACTTAGAATAACAGTCTGAGCCTGTCAGTGGCAAAAACAAGCACTTTTAGTGGACAGACTATTCACGGGTGCAGTTGCTCGCAAGGATTACGTTGCAGCCCGTTCGTGGATGCTGACTGAGGTGATCTACTGGACCAATTCCAAAACTTTTGGTAACTATTAATCATTTCGACCCCAAAATTTACAAAAAATAGGGCCCAAGTTTATACAGGAGTTTCCCTTTAATGCTATAATGTCCACTGATGACGTAGCTAACCATGCTTGTGTGTGTGCATTGGCTTGAATAAAAAGTAGAGCACTCTAACTGGTATTTGTGAAGCATTTCTACACGCCTCCCAGGGGTCCTGGGCTAGTCATTTCAACATGAGTGAAGAACTCAGCGTCAACGTGCTGTTTTTCACCGCAGCCTCGTTACGTCAGAGCAAGGCTTTCCCTTGTCCCTGTCACATGATGCACCCAGTCACATGTAGGCACAGCTAACTGCCCTTTGAATATGAACACAGGAACACACACAAAAGGACAGACAGGGACATGGCCACTGCGCTGTAGCACTATAATGTAAAATGACACATGGTTAGATATGCCAGAATGGAGGGGCAGCCTGTGTCCTCCAGCCTGACATATCATCTCAGTGCTTCATCGGCCCCTGAGCCACACACACACACATAGCCGTGCATGACACAAATCCCCCATACATGAGGTCACAAACTCTGAGAAGCACGCACACCCACACACACAAATGTCAAGCCTAATGACAAAGCCCGTCTATCATCCTGCTGCCTTTTACAGCTGGTCTCTCACATCCTCCAGTAAGATAATGAAGGTTGAGAGCAGATCAGCGGTCAACTGACACAAAACCTTCACTTCATATATATGGCTTTACCTGTTGTGGTCTATTAAGGTGGTCTGTTAAGATTGTCGCCTTAATTATTTTTCATCAAACTCATCATTGCATGCAGTTGCGGGCAAGAACCGTCACCGCCGACTTGAAAATGCTTCCTCAGTGGTACGTTCAGGAAGCTCTGACGTCTGAGATTTGAGATTGGGCATCTAAAGGACATTAAGATAAGTTAAGTACAGGATAATACCCTCTAAGTTTGTACATCCCATTGTCTGTCTCTTTCTTGTTCTGCTCTTGATTCCTGTTATGTTACATGCTATGTTACTTTATGTTATGCTATGTTGTATGTTGTGTTACATTATATGGTATGTTATGTTAAATTAGGTTTTATGTTCAGACCGCCCTCCCAAAAAATACGGCTGTATAAGTCGTCTGTGCAAGCAGCTTATTACGACCCATATGTACATTTATTGTCAGGTGGCGACCTCTAGTGCCCGTAGTAATTATGACGGCAGCAAAGTCAGGTGAGGTGGTATAAAGAGTGACAAAGTCTGCTTAGGGAGGACGTCAGGGTGGATGGATGGGTCAGACCGCTGTTCGTGTCCTGTGTGAAAACAAACGTCAGTGTTGACTTATTCAGATTGTAATGTTAAGTTACATTAGTAAGTCAAGTGACGTAACTTAACTTACATAACTGACATAGTTATTTTAACCTAAACCATGATCTTTTCCTAAAGCTAACCAAGTAGTTTTAGTGCCTAAACCTAACCAAAATGGCGACCACTTCACAACGTTAACTACGTTACATAAACCACGTATTTATTATTGTTACCATGACGACAAAGGTGTGATATGCCCGTTGCTGGTACTCTCCAACGGTCATATACAGGACGTCGCTTTGGGAGTCAGTGGCAAATGACCTATTCTGTCATTTAGGTATGAGGATGTGTTGGATATGTTGTATGTTGTGTTACGTTATATGGTATGTTACGTATGGCCATTGAGAATTCTGTATTCTGATTGGCTGGAAGGTGCGGATTAACTTTTAGTAACCAGCCAGTATAACCGGACACCTATGACGTACATGTTAGCTAGATGTTGTCTAGCAATGCAAACAACAGGAATGCGGAGGCTCAAAAATTATATTTTGTTACGCTATGTTATCAACAGCAGAACAAACAGACAGACAAAAAGAGGTATTGTATGCATTTATGTGCAAAACCAATTGTGCAATGTCATGACACCCTTAAAACAATCATTTCAATATGACACTTTGCTTTGTTTCTGGTTTTGAAATGGTTGCTATTCAGCAGTTGACTCTGAACAATTGATGTTGAAGTGTCCTTGAACACACCAACATGTAAGAGCTTTCAAATGAGTATTTGCCTGCAGCTGCATTACATAATGCTGATTCCACTTGGGCACCGATAAGGACGTCAAATTTATGAGGTTAAAGCAATAATGAGCATCTTCTGAAAGTTTTTTTTGGAACAAACAGCTGACAACAGTGATGTTGATGTGTTTCTATACAGCCAATGCTGCAGCCTTTTTCTGCAGACATCAGCAGGAGTCAAACTTTTCTTACTTTAACCTACATAAAGCTCGTTACCGCTGTCTCCCCCCGTGCACTAGCCAGGAAGCCACTTTTTCTACTTTCCCTTGGTAACACATAGCTAATTATGTAATCATATTGGCTGGACATCTTCATTAAACCTTTGTCAAAGTGAGGCGGTGAATTAGTGTTGCAGGGACAAACCAGCAGAGGAGAGGAGAGAGGGATGAGATAATGAAGGGGGGGGGGAGAGAGAAAGGAAATGATTACCTCCACAGTGAGCAGTGAGTATGTGCTGACCTCAATCACAAACTAAAAGAGAGCTGAAGGTGTCGTGATTCATGGTGATGATGGTGCTGCTAGCAAACACATTTTTTTTTTGGTCATGTTTTGTTTTGCTTTCCTGGGACGATACAGCAGCATGTGACATGATAATTAATTGCACGCAACCTCAAGCTAACAGTCAGTAATGGATGCAATAAAGCAAAAATATAACCTCAGGTCGGGTTCAGGTCTCAAATTTGGCAGTATCAGTCAGCTTCAGTCGATGTGGGTCTTCACGATGTGGGTTTAGATTTCAGTTTTAGACTCAGCGGAACTCAAACATGGCTGCTTCACAAATATAAAGTTCCATTTTAAAAATGTCCTAAAATTAAATTTCCTAAAACAGCTGGAAACTGTAGTTTCTATCAAATGTTACTCAAACAGGAGGAAATAGTGCATTTCTTGGGGATTATTTTCAGCAGTGGATGAATCCACATTTGGTGCTCTAGTGAGTATTTGGGGCAGCAGGACAGTGTGTGTGGGATTGAGTCCAAATAAACTACAGTGTGTGTTCATGATGAACATGGTGATGAAGGAACATGTGCAACAGTGTGACTCACTGATGTGTTTTAATAGTTTTTGGACAACTGGAGCTCTATGCCACAGAGGAAGAAGATACATCTGGCTTTAGATACACACATAATGCTTGTTATCTGGATACATTCATTGTTGGTTTGACTCTGCACATTGCTGACTATTAAAATATAGGAGTAACAGGGTGAAATAGCCCTGTAATAATGTAATGCCCCTGGCTTTCACACACTGCATACTGACTTAAACTTTGAGAGCCAGATGCATCTGAACCTTCTTGGTGGGTTGTTTTGATATCAGATAGCTATCCGATTCAGCCAAGAAGCATGAAGTGGCTGAGTGTAAACGGGTTAACAGCGATGGGACTGATAACGCATTGCATCGCATTCTATCTGAATCTACTGCATGTGTGATCATGATCTAAACTTGATCTAAAGTAGTTCTGCTGAATCCTCTTCCTGGCTGAAAAGATGAGCAAGGAGGAGATGGGCGATGAAGCAGATATTTCACAGTGTCAATTGAAGGTGAAGCTGATGGAATTAGAGCGAGCTGAGCTGCGCGGCATTGAAAACTGAATTTGGAGAGAGTGATATTTTAGATTTAGAGTCAGAGAGAGAGAGAGAGAGAGAGAGTGGTACACATGATGTAGAAAGGAGGAAGCATGGAGATCCCTCTCTAACACAGTGTCACGAAGGTGATTCAGAGCTGTGAGCGGAATTTGCCAACAGCAGCTCTGCTCCCGGCTGAGTGAGCTTTCAGCACCCATGTTCTACACTCCCAGCTCAGTGGTGGTGGTGGGAGGCCAGACAGAAAGACAGGTAGACAGATGTAGACAATGGATGAATGCATGGCTCACCTGCCTCTCCACTGCTCCCCTTCAAACACAGAATTTAGAGTTGCATAGTTCTTACAGCTCTCTCGATCTCTGTATGTGTGTGTGCTCACTCGTCAGCTGTCGGTGTGAAAATGACGTGATATAACCAAATCCCTCTGCATCTCTGTCTCTCCTCCCTTCCACCTCCTTGCTTCAGTCAGCCCCAGAATGGCCTCTTTTCTTCATCAAGATCTGAACAAAATGTTTCGAACGCTGCACACAATCTCTCAGGTGTCTCCTATCACCGCTAGTGGCAAATGGCGAACAGTCTGCTCTGCTATCTGGCTCCTTCTTATCATGCCTTCTGTGTGCCTGGATGAGCCAACAGACCTGTGGAACTCTGCATTACAGCCAATATCAGCAACAACCTGCACAGCATAACGTCCACCTGTTACACAGTAAGAGAGGTGCAGGTGGGGTTGACGTCTTTATACAAATACATTTCAGTTTGTAATTAAGGTGTTTGGAATATTTGTCTGAGCTTATTTATGCCAATAGGATGAATGAAATAATAGAAACACCATCAACCTCCTAAATGACCATAGAGTTGAACATGAAAGTTCATTCTTAACCTTGAAAACTGCAGCTTGACAAAATAATCTTAACTCAAGGTCCATTTACTAGCTTTTCGGGGAACTTTCTGGAGCTTCAGTGACATGAAACTGACCCCCATGACAACTAAGCAAACTGCAACTGCTGATGAAGACAGTGAGATACAGCTCTGTCAAAAGCTAGCAATTGGACCTTGATTATTTTGTCAAATGACCACAAAGTTGAATCAATACCTTTCTGAGACTAAAGTTGAGACTTACTGTGGAGCTGTTATATTGTATTGAATTAGACTTAAGGTGTTTTGCTAACTGACTACTTCATACAGTAGCCTATAGATTGAAATCCCGTCCACTTCCTGGTTAGCTTCAGTTCCACTAGCTTGCATTGCTAAATGTAGTTTCTCATGGTGGGTATCTTTCTATATTCTTTTTGAAAAAATGTTCCTGGGGTTTCTGTCAATATCCTCCAAAAATATCTAGTAGCCTACTGTACTGGGCAGTAACATTACAGCAATCTGTCACATTAACACAGAACAGACCAATCGTTTTGTTAGCATTCCACAACTCTTTGCATGGAGCGTCATGAGGCTTTGACAGTGCTTCTGTGGAAAAAACTCACGGATATGTTGTTGTTGAGTATTAACAAAATAAGCATGGTTTTATCTTTAAATGAAACGAAGAGGTGTTAGGTAAATGTTACCAGCCAATAGAACACCCATTCACTGTAAAGGTGGAAATCCTGAATCACTTTGCTGATTCGAATCACTTCGCTCAGTTTAGTTCAAAGATTCGTAGTCACTGACTATGTAGTTCATTCCCTTTTTTTCTTAATCTAAGTAGTCGCATCTCTGTTGAAATGCACTTCAGTATGTACATCAGCAAGTGAACGTACCACAGTTCAAATGCACTTCAGTACATACAACAGTAAGTTGACAGCGCTGATTCTGACTGTCTGCAGTTCAGTAGTGCATTCAGCCTGTTGCTAGTCCAAGCTGTCACGTTCAATTCAGTACAAAACTAGCCCGTTTATCAGGTTAATAGTTCAGCAGCTATTATTTACGACTGAGTTATCAGATTATTATTGTTTTTGTGACAGTCTTTTAATATGCTTTTAACAAGGAAGGGACATACTGTGAATCACAACACTACACTCAGCCACCACCGAGCGGAGCTCCACTGCTAAAAGCTACTGATTCGGACAATGGTGATTCAGTATAGTCGGTTCGCTTTGAAAATTTGTTGATAAAGATTTGTTTGTACATGTAGTGAACACCTCTAATTCACTGCACCTTAGAATCTGGACAGAAAAGCTAAGTAACTTAGTTTTAGCTTTTAAGAAAGACTGAGTGTAACAGAAGCTAGCTTAAAAAAATCCTGAAATAAACAAAGTGGCTAGCTATCAACTAAGCTAGCTCTGGCTAAATAAGAACATGCAAGACGTCCTGTTTCTTTTTGTACACAGAACATATTATGGCATTCATTTTACCTGATAGCAGGATGAGTATTAGAGGAAAATCCCCTGTTCATGTCTTGTTTCACCATCAAATCATAGAGACTATAGACAGAAATTTTTAGTGTCAGGTAGGTATGTTCTTGACATGTTCCACTGTATTTTTGAGGTGTTTTACTCTTTCCCTGTTATCCTCTGGCTCTCTTGTACTTTTAAATGACCTTGAAAGTATCCAAATCAAAACATTAGCTTACATGAGCTAAAATCTAACATTGTGACTGTGGTGGAGTATGGTTTAGAGCTCCGCTGCAGTGGAGAGCAGGGGGGGGAGTGGCTCAGGGAGCCAGCACCTGCAAGCTGAGAGCACAGGTGGGAGTGATTGTTAATCAGGTCTGCCTGTGCTCTTTAGTAGCGGCCTGGGCAGAGGAGGAGGAAGGTCACCGAGACGCACGTGGCGAAGGAGAAGCGGGCTGGACAGCAAGACGACAACCCAGACAAAGCCAGCCGTAAGCAGAGAAGCAGCCACGGACCAAGTGCCGAGCCAGAAGTGTGCCTCTATGTACAGAGTGGAAATAAAAGCTGTGTATATTGTGAACCTCCGGTGTCTGCGAGCGTTTGTCCACCTGTCAGTGGGACCTAAAGGTAGTGACTCTGCATTGAAGGTTGGGTGTTTAAAATCTTTGACAGACCGTCAAAATCAATACTTGATTGGGCATAAATGATCTGCTACAGCACACTATATTCGGAGTTTCCAAATGGCTGTGCACTGACTTCAAGCTTGGTCACTTAATAATATAGTCAATGTATAGGATGGGAACACAATGCTGCTGCTGAAAATGGGAGGTATAGCTTGCTTCTCATGCAGACTACAGCTCTGAGATAACCGTAAAGATGAATGTCAGAAATGTAGAAACATAGATGGGGAGCTACATCCCTCTGTAGAGCACACATATACAGTGTGATGAATGACATCATTATCTTACTGAGATGAAAAGCACACTGGCAGTGGGTCAGTTTGGATCTATCTCTGGTTCAGCAGGGGTTTATTTACCCAGAGGAAGCTGACTGACTCCAGCTTTGCATTTTACACCACTGACCTTCCTGCTACAACCACCATCCAAAGCATAATTACTGCTACAATTGTGTGTCTTGAAGTATTCTTTAAATATGAAATATTGTACTGGTGGGGTAGTTAATTTAACTTGTTTCCAGTGCAGATTGCCTTGTTCCAGAGGTTGTGTGTAGCTGTTAGTGACAGCACCTTTATGGGGGGGGGGGAACTGATCGGAGGAGTTTCACTCTCACAGATGTAACAGTCCACTAGACAGCAAAGCCATCTGGGTAACAGAGTATGTATGTAGGCCCTGTGGTCTGATAACGATGCTGGGTGTTTTTCAGTGTGTATCTGATAGTGCCACAGTGTTTCTAAGAGGAGTCAGAGTAGGATTCAACCTATTTTTAAAAGGCTGATAGCAATGCTTTTATATTGAGGCTCCTGTTATTAGGCTGAATAAAATCCCAGTGTTTTCTCCCCCTTACCAGGGGTAAGGGTTTTACTTGATCATATAAAACATAAAAATTGTATCTCTGAGGTGTCAATCTGGGTTTTCAGATGTTAACAACACTAACGCCTTCGATTGCTGTTGTCAGCCAAAGGCTCAAAAGCAGATAATGGACATTTAAATAACTTATTAGACACCACTAACACTGGGAAGCTTTTTTTGTGTGTGTACTGTGGCCTGTTGCACTAGCTGAACGCGACCATGAGTTCAAGTGTAAAGTCATAATAAACTCACCACGTTGTTCACTTGCAGGATCACCACTTACACTACAAATAAACTAAGCCAACCATATTTAAGACATTTGATCCAGGGGAGCATTTGGGTGAAATGGGAGAGAAAGATGCTACTGAAAACTACAATAGCCTGTTTAACTGAAAAAGAGAAAGTAATGTATGCTAACACGTGTGAACTAGCTAATATATGTGTTTCCCAACCTTTTTTGTCCAATGTACCCCCACAGCTCTATCAGATGGGCCCCTTTATCATACCGCTTTGATAGAAGGGAAGTCTTCATAGTATTGTTCAATGGTATATTTTAATAGTTTTGGCCAAGTTCGCATTTGTACTCCTGCCATGTGGAGTGACAGAAACTGGTGGTCTCAACCATTTATCTGTGTCTTTACTTTGAGCGTTTTGTTGTCTGTTTTCCACCTAGCCTTTCTGCAGTCTTTATGGGAAACTGAGGCATGTCTTGTTATTGTGATAACTATAAAGATCAGCGTCACATTAATGTGGATATATATTTTCCAATCAAATTTTCAATTTTTTCAAATTACCTGAGCTTAACAAATTTCCACATACCCTTTGGTAATTGCAGAAGTACCCCTTGTTGGGAATCACTGATGTAACACATGTTTGCCTGAAAGTGGTCGCTTGTAGAGATGAACCTCCAGAGAATGATCAGCTGAATCTGCAGCTCCCCTCCCGGAGCTTTATAGTGAGTTTCAGCTCATTGTTTATCTGCCTGGCTACAACTTCACTGTTTCGGGTTCACTCTCAGCGCTCTCATAGCTAAAAAGCCACTGTACACTGCCAGCTCAGCAGCAAACAGCAGACAGACATAGTTAGCAGCTAAAGAGCCAGATATTTTCCCCAGGAGCTGGTAGAGACCAAAAACAGAGCTAACAGAGAGGGAATATTGGACTTCCATTCATCAGGTGGACACAAATACCACTCCACATGAATGATAATGTTCCTCAGTAACTGCTGGATGTGTAATAAGTAACTGTTTACTAACAAGTTCAACATTTCAATTTAAAAGGTGATGATATGTCACTGTTGTGTTCAGGGCTTGTTTCTGCTGCCCCCAAGTGGCCAAAAAAATGTGTTACTGCTGGTTTAATAATGGTTTGCAATGGGAAATATAATTGTACATAACTCTGGCCCCAAATCAATCATCAACAGCAGTCTGGAAAACGTGCATCTTAATGTAAAAGATTACAGTTGTTGGTTCTATTGTAAGTAACCAAAAGATGCCAGCGACAATTCGCACCTCACGTGAATGCAGCATGCATGTCATGCATTGCCAACAATTTCAGTGTCACTTTTCTTGTCTCACGTTGTGTTCTGCTTTTTTGTTCTACAGCCAAACTATTCTAATTTGATAATATTTAGAGATAATTGTTGATAATGGATGCTACCATAGTGAGTAACACAACATTTTTTTATTGTAGCCCTATATGTGATAAATGACCAATATGGAAGCCAAAATATTCTTTTGATTGATTCCCAGACATTCCCCATGACATGTGTGTGGATTTACAGTATTGCTGGCTTAAAAACATAGAATATTACAAAAGGCATTAGCTATATAAATAAAGTATAACATAATACTACTTTTGAGAGTATTAAATCACTTGACACTTTTTTTTATTATTCCATTTACTTTTATATCACAAGTTGTTTTTAGTTCCAAAATAAACATGTAATGAAGGAATTCTGGGAAAACTGTTCCAATTTCCTGTCCGTTTCTAGTTTCCTGTTTCAGTGTGCCTTGGGTTGGACAACCACAAACCTTGACATACCTAACAGGTAGTGTTGGAGTTATAAACAGAAAAGCTACATGTTGCACGTCAATACGCGACCAGCACAATAACTGTCCAATACTGAATCAGTCTAATACACTATCTCCAGTATCAGCCTGTCACAGCTTCCAGAGGTGCTGCAGAGGAAAGCAGCTGTTGTACTGTGGATGAATATCAAGCAGTGACCTAAACAGGAGAATATTAAGTCAACACGCGTCCGGAGCTTACCATGACCACAGGGCATGCTGGGAACACCGAACAAAGAGGAGAAAGAGGTGTTTACACCTGCTGCAGCTGTCCGTCTCCACCGCTCTCTGGCTGTGTTTAACCAGAGAGTGGATGACTGCTATTGGCCCCCTCTGCTTGTGGCTCTCTCCCTCTCTTTCTGTCACAAATACATACACATGCACTCGCACACACTTGACATTGAAAGCAGCAGCAGAGCATCGCCAAACTGGGTCAGTTTGTAGCCGGTTTCAGGAAGAGGCTGAGAGAAGCTCAAACTCAGCAACAATGACATTTGTTGTTTGCTGGCAAATATGCCAACAAGGTGATTGCGTGCAGCACAGGGAGCTGCAGAGAGCAGAAATATTGATTTTTATATAAAACTGTACATGAATGTGTGTTTGTAAAGAGGGAGAAGATGAGGAATCTGCCCACCTGCACATGTAATGCAAGTTCAAGGTCAAACCTCAAACTGTTTGTGTGGTACACCCAAAACTACTAGAAAGAAAATGTTTTAGAGAACATAATCCAAATAATATAGATGACATTTATTATTTAATAGTAAATCCAAGCAGCAGGCAGGTGGAATGTTGTGGACCTGTTGCATCGTGCTTGCCTCAAAGGAAAACGTTTGCCCAAAAAGTCAGATGCAATCTGGAAGATGAACAGAATGCTACCTGTTTTCATTGTTTTAGAATTGACCTGTAGCTCAGAGTTCAGTCATTGGTAGAAATGACCGATATCTATAGTAGTTTTTAAAGCTAAAGTTTACTTGGTGCAACGCTTATGCATTTATTTTGTTGTTATTTAAACTTTAAAAAGTGAGCTTACCAGACCTCTGTAGCCCGCTGCTCATCTCTGCTTGAGGCCCAAGGCTACATTAGTTGCTACTAGCTTAACACATCCGAACCTCTGACTGAACTGACAGTGGCTGAGTTGCATTGTGGACAATGTAGGTGCAAGATTTTGAAGAAGAAGAAGAAGAAGAAGAAGAAGAAGAAGAAGAATGTGTGACATAAAAATGATGATTTCGGGTTCTGCTGCATTGATTGTACTGCCGTACCCTTTTCTTTGAAATCTGACATGTTTCTATAGCCTGTACACTGCGAGACCGATTCGCAAATACAAAGCAGTCTGGAACGTCTCAGTTCATCAACGGCTACAGACTAAAATGCCTCTGGACGCAACTGGATACACCTACAACCAATCAGAGCAACGAAATGTGTGATGTAGCGCTGCGCGAATCCTGTCGGAAGTACAGCAAACACATCTTTCTTATCAACATAAGAAAATATGCCGTTGAGTTTGTTTAATACTGACGCGATAGCGGATTCAACGTTCCACATCAGCGGCAGCCATCTTGGTTGTTTACGATAATGCCTCAACGGCGCTCGTCTGTACAGTCATTGTATAAAACCTGCCCCATATTAGATAAACGGTTCTGATTGGCCTGACCCGGGCCAGGTCAGCTGGAAATCTGTCTGAATGAGAGGGGGACCAGATGCATCTGCCAGAGCAAATAAAACATGAGCTAGCAGATTTGTCTGGTTCCTAGGCTACTGTTTCTATGACAGAGTAATGATTTTCTAATTATGTGCACCTGACACTAAAGACTTAACACCCCCTGAGAGGACTGTGAAACTAATTATTATAGAGCGTTGGTGCTCGTTAGTCGTCGGCATCCTAACAAATATACAGCCAATGTGAACTTCAAAAGACTACTTTGACTTTGAGTGTGCACCACTTCTAAATGAACTGTTGATGTCAAGATGCCAGCATGGCGGTGGAATGCAGAGCAGTGACTGATGGGACGGTTTACATGTAGAACTGCACAGGATTTCTAAATGGAAACAACATGGATGGAGACTGTGTATGGATAGAGAGCAAGGAGAAGATATGTGGGATCTGTATCTGTAGAGAGAAACAGATAGAAACATAGAGGGCACTGAGCTGTGCCGCCACAAGCACTCATACTTCAGGCTGCTGTTGTCATGGTTACCCATCTCCACACATACTATATCTGTACACGCACGTACATGCATGCCGCTAGCACACATGGACAGACCCGCGTGCACGCGCACACTGTTTGCATACCAAACAGAGAGGAGAAGCAGTGAAGAGAAACCGAGATAGAGAGATAAATAAAGGAAAGAGAGAGAGTTGTACACACTGCAGTGATGGAGGGAGCGGGAAGAAAAGACAAACTGCCAGGGCGAATCGAGCCGCTCATCCATCTCCTCAGTCGCCCATCATCTCATCAGCCCCATCAAATCTGGGACAATCCAAAACGTCAAACGAGGACACACACACACACACACACAATCTATCCAAGAAAGTGTACACAGCTCTTGTTTATTTAAATAAGTGATGGGGGACCTTAAGATGTGACAGTAGAGATGCAGAAGGCTCAGACCAACAGACAGAGATGGATTATGTCACAGAGAGGTAGGAGGGGTGGGGAGGCGGGGGGCAGCTCTAGTTCATGACTAATGCAATAAATAAACTGGGAAGAATATCCCTTTAGTTACAGACCGAGGTCGCAAACTTCAAACACGCACACAGACAGAGCAGCAGCACACTGCCGCACACTCTCACACAAATGTGACTGGAGTTTAAAACACTAAATAAAATCAGCAGCTCTACCACAAACAGGACCACAATTTCTCCCCCAGCATGCTCCAGGTCAAAAAAAACATCAGACAACGAGCCCCTGCTAGAAAACAAAACAGGAAATAGGCAGATATGTTAAAACCAAATGTCTTACCTGGTGAGGAGGTGTAACAGAGATGCATAGTAGATGGACATGGAAAGAAAAGACAGAAAGAGACTGTTAGCTGTCATGTTTGACATACTGTAGCATACCAGTGTGTCCATCATTGGAACCACACTGAAACCCACACAAGAGCACTCCACAGATTCAGCACTGCACTCCTAAAACATCGCTGCAGCAGAGGTATGGTCTTTTTTATTCCACGCATTCTCCTTCCTTGTCAAAATGTGCCGTCTACATTACCCACAATGCAACTCAAATCGATTCACTGGACTGTACAAATTCTGGTGTGTTATGCTAGTAGTGGCTAATGTAGCCTGCAGCAGAGATGAGCAGTGGGCTGCAGAGGTCTGGTAAGCTCACTTCTTTCTAACTCCACACCAACAGATTGTTATCATTTTCAAACTCGTAGTCCAACTACGCTGACTCAAATGACATCACTTGAGGACATTCATCAGACTTCACACAGCTCCCTCTGGAGGCACTAAAGGCTTTTTCAACATATGCAGTAGTACCAAAAAGTTGGTTTTAACTTTAAATGAACTGGAAATTAAATGTGAAATTGTGTGTTCTATAGGTTAATAGTCCTTAGCATTTGCTCTAGCTATAAAATATAATGTAAAACTTCATCTGTATTGAAATAATGAATGTCACAAGTGGAGATGCACTGGGGCTTTTAAGATAGGTCCAAGTCACATGTTAAGCCCATCAGAGAAGTCTAAGACAAGTCACAATCGTCATAAGCAAATTCCTAGTCTTTAAGTTCTTTAAATGCCAACCATTTACATTACATTTGAACAGTTTAATTTCAAAGTCCCTTAAATATGTAGATCTGATTATTCAGTGTTCAAGCTGTGAACCAGGTAAAAACCTTCAGGCAATCACAAAGACACAGCCATGCACCCGCAGCCTGCCAGCTCAGCTGTTCTTCCTCATCTTACTGCCCTGCACAACTTCACCTGTTCTCACTTATTTACATGCAACACTCAAATGAGTGCAAACCATTCAAGACACAAACAATAAGAAAAACTAAATATCTTATACGAACACTTAACAGAATGATGTTGTGATTGCACCTCAAAGAGTCCACGTGTGACCACAGAGTTACTGAAGCCAAAGAATCAGATAGTATCTCAATATTGAGACTAACAAGCTTTTGCCCTGAGTTTTGCCTCTTAGACAATATAAAGGCAGCCATAGCCACCTGATTGGTGGAGCTTGTTAAGGGACTCTGCAGACACTACTCAGGACAGAAAAAAAACACGTACCCCCACTAAAAATATTTTGGGGTAAATATTTGGTTCAGGGTATATTTATTCTATTTTTTATTACATATTTTGTGATATGAGTGATTTTATGGAACTAACTACCCAGGGCCAGACAAAGTTTGTTTTTATAGGAAATTTCAAAATCTGAATTTATTTAGTGTCAAAAGTACATTATTCATGTTGGTGGAATACATAGTTTGACAGACCACTATGGCAATATGAATGGACAAAATGAATCTAGTAATTGTACTCATGCTGATGCTGATGCTGTGTAAAGACACCTTCAGAGCAAGATGAGTGTGATTGAGTATTTGCCTCTGTGGAACAGTGTTCAACAATTATGTTCACTAATATTGTCTCTCCAAACAAACTTGATAGTCAAGATATCACAGAGTCATTGCACAGTACAGTATATGAGGGCTGAAATGTACTGATATTTCAGATTGTGCAGACTTAATCAAATACTGCATTACAGGTTTTTGGAGTAATATTAAATGTGGTTTAAATGTTGAATTACTGATGACCCTAATAACCAATACAGATGCATGTTAGTCATCTCTGGATACGGGAGCTGCCATGTTTCACTTGTGATGTCATTTGGAGCCAGAGTCTGCACAGTAGTGATCATCAGCGTGATAAGAACTACCTAAAATGACAGAATCTATCTTTGGAAAACATTTATTTGACGTGTACTTTGATTTTTCAGTTTGGCCCATGTCCCATAGCTACCATCGAGGGGGCGGGGTTTATGACCTATACTGCAGCCAGCCACCAGGGGGCGATCCAGATGTTTTGGCTTCACTTTTGGGGAGCTGTCATGTCGTCCATTTTTATATACAGTCATATATGAGTATTTCATGATTTTATTTTTAGGCTATTTTTATTGCTTGTTATATCTTTTATGCTTTTCTGGTTGTTTTGCTGTGCATTAGTTTCTAAGTCCATTTTTAACATCATACGTTTTGTCAAGTGCTTGTAAAGCACTTTGAATTGCATTTGATTTGTTTGAAAGGTGCTATATAAATAAATTTTGATTGATTGATTGATTGATTGATTGATTTGTACATGCATGAGAATGAATGGACTAATAGGAGAAGGGGCCACAACTGGCAACAGTTGCAAATATAACATTATGTATTGTTTCTAACTATCTAAAGTCTTAGGTCTCTAACTAAACGTGATGTTCAGTAGGGTTATGTTGTGGTTGTTCCCAACATAATGTATAAAATACTATTAAAGTAGAGATAGTAATATGTGTGCTCTATGTACTGTGTGTGAAACTACTGGGTGGACTAGGAAAAAACGGCAGGAGTGAAGGAGACTGAATGGAACAGCTAATGTAACATCAAGTAACATCTTAAAGGCTAAAAGAAACCAACATAAGTAACATCATAAAACTGTAGGTTTGGAATGATGCAATGTTTTTTAAAAATATATAGTCTAAGAAAGCTAGATCATAACGGAGTAAAGTGGTATGTGAGAATGTGCCTCATGAGCGGGAAAACACCGAACCTACTGGTGTATGAGATAGGCAAGAACAGGCTAGAGCTAAGCATAGCTAGGAAAGTACCGGCCCCCTGAGAAATAACCGTGTCAGCGAAAACGAGAAAACAGGGAAGGTGGGGGCCGAGCAGGTGACACAGATCCATATTAAAGTACACCATTATGTTTGGCAAATGTGA